>JBBMEG010000015.1:7767108-7796893 GCA_037832605.1 Cyclanthera cordifolia | reverse complement strand
AACTCGGATTCAAATCCAAGGACTTGGTGATCAAGGATCGTTAATGGTGCCAATTGAATTATGCTTTTGTTAATATTTAAATTCAAGATTTAAGAAGGTTTAATGCAAAAATTGATAGCTATGACCATTATTCTGGTAAAATGGTTATATTTGAATTTTTTTGTTAGCGAAATATTTACTGAGTAATTTACTTATCTTTGAGGGATGGTTTGATGGAATAAAGACTACATAATAATGTCATAAATAAGTTTCAAATCTGGGATTTGGAAAGGATCATACCTACAGAATCCAAGCAATCAGCTAACTACACCATCCTTAGGACTTCCAAATATTAATTTTTATTACTCTTAAAAATTACATTCAAACAAATTTTTTATAGCAATCACAACTAATCATTACTTTTAAATATTCAAAATAAACTTTCATTTGTAAATACTCTTCAAAATTATATTTAAACGCCATTATTATTTTTAAATATTCAAAATAAATTTTTATTTTAAATATTAATTCTAAATATTATTAAAATCTCACTAAACTAGGGGTGGAATGAAAAATCGAAAATCGAAAAAATTGAACCAAATTGATCCAATTAATCGATTCGATTTTTAGAACAATATTAGATCAATTGATTTGATATTTGAGAAAATTGAAATATATCAGTTCGATTTTGGTTCTTGATGAAAGAACCAATACAAATTGAATCGAATCGAATATATAAATAATGAGAACAAAATATATGTTGATATTTAAATTTGATTGAAGAATCAATTTAAATGTGAATTATGAAGTAAAAACATTGTAAATATATTTGAGCAAACAAAAATAAACTAAACACATGATTTTATCTTTTATTGGATATCAGTTCAGACATAATTTAAAAAAAACGAAGACGTCGGTTTAATTACTAGTTTGGCACAAAACTACCAAAAATCAAATCGAAACCGCTCCTAATCCGTATATACTCTAAACAAATGCCATTGTAATTTTTTTTTTCTTCTCTTTTTGTGAATATGGTTTCATGGCTCACTATGCTTGACTTTGACCTTTTGACTCAATTAAGTAATGAGGATTGATTCCCATGGGGCTTAAATTTAGTATGAAAAGTCGGACCTTTTGAAGTTTCTCAATTGAATTATTGTAAATGTCGATGGAAATGAGGGGTACTAATTAAATTCATGCCCAAATATATTTTACAAATTAATCTGTCAATAAAATATTTTTATTGAACTTGTGAGTGTTTAGTTTTGTTGGATTCAAAATTGAATCTATAAATATTAAATTGAAACATCCTTCTTATTTTAATTAGTGATCGATAGTGTGACAATTCAACGACTAAATGATCATGAAAAGGGATCAATCAATATTCTTATAGTTTTAACAAGTATACATTTAGCTTTACGAACATTGTTTTAAGAATCATTTGCACCCATAGAAACACCGTGGACATCAAAATTGAAATTTGATGATTAAATCATGTTTATTTATACATTTTATCTTTTGTTTTTTAAATTTTAATTTGTAATAACTATTTCATCTTATGATTATACTTTGACATATGCATCTTATTTTGTTTTTAAAATTTTTACAAAAATGAAAAACAAAAAAAGTGAAGGTTTTAATTCATAATCTTTTTGAAATTTAAACTTACTTTAACTAATGATTTTCATTACTTTAATATCTCTAATTCATTCTATTTTGTTTTAAAAATCAAATCAAAATTACAAAGCTAAAAATAAAGAAAAAGTCAGCTACTTGTTTTAGTTTGTATTGGTGGAATTTAATTATGATTTGCGTATTTTCTCATAGGAAGATGAAACCACGTTTGGAGTGAATACGAATTCAAACTTCAAAAGATTATTAAATAAGGTCTAAAAATACTGTTCAATTATAATATTTATTTTTGTGATCTAACAGTCCTTAGTTCGAAATTTTAAAGCTTAATTATTGAACTTAAACTAGCTTGAAAGATTAAAATTAGAGGAATCCAAGATAAAATAGAGACTAATCTAAAAAAAAAAAAAAAAAAAAAAAAAAACTAAAAAGACTAAATTGAAACCCAAGTAGAATAATTCTAGGGGATGTTTGTTTTGAGTGTTTATGAAAATTTTATAAACGAGTTTTTATAATCACAATTTAAAAACTTATACAAACGAGTTATTATTACAATTTATTTTCTATAATCACTCAAAATAACTTATCATTTCTAAACACTTAAAATAAATACTCCACAATTTACAACTTTTACCTCTGTTTATTCCAAATACAAACTAAAAATGGAAAGAATAAAAGTAAAAAAAAATGGAAAGAATAAAATCGAAAAATGAAATAATATTTTTAACCATAAATAAAAGACGTTCAAAAGGGCAAAGAAGAAGGAAATAGTCAAGAGTCAACAGAGTCGAATTAGGGCATCCAAACAAGACCTTCCTAGCAGCTACCGCACCCAATTTGTTCATACGCGTTAACTCAAACCACCACCCATCGTATAAATATCGTTCTTCACTTCCCCCCTTTCTTTTCATTCCAAACAAACCTTCTTTTCTTCTCATCCTCCTTCGACCTGTTTTTTCTTCTCCAAATTTCATTCATGGGTTTTAAGGGATTCGTCGAAGGAGGAATTGCCTCCATTGTTGCCGGCTGCTCCACTCACCCTCTCGATCTCATCAAAGTTCGTATGCAATTAGACGGCGAGAAACCGCCCCTTCCCAACCTCCGACCCGCCGTCGCTTTTAATTCTTCTCGTTCCGCCGCCTTTCTCCCGCCCGAATCTTTCCACATTCCGCCGCCACAACCTCCGCGCGCCGGACCCTTTTCCGTCGGCCTTAAGATTGTTCAGTCCGAAGGCGTGGCGGCGCTGTTTTCCGGCATCTCCGCCACCGTCCTCCGGCAGACTCTTTACTCCACCACTCGTATGGGTCTCTACGACGTACTTAAAACCAAATGGTCCGACCCGGATTCCGGCAGCATGCCTCTGACCCGGAAGATCACGGCCGGGTTGATCGCCGGCGGGATCGGCGCGGCGGTGGGGAACCCAGCAGACGTGGCGATGGTGAGAATGCAAGCCGACGGCCGGCTTCCGGTGAGTCAGCGGCGGAACTACGCCGGCGTGGTGGATGCCATTACGAGAATGTCGAAGCAGGAGGGGATTACTAGCCTGTGGCGCGGGTCTTCGCTTACGGTGAACCGGGCGATGATCGTGACGGCGGCGCAACTGGCGTCGTACGATCAGATTAAAGAGACGATATTGGAAAAGGGAGTGATGAAGGATGGGCTGGGGACGCACGTGACGGCGAGCTTTGCGGCGGGGTTTGTGGCGGCGGTGGCGTCGAATCCGGTGGATGTTATAAAGACGAGAGTCATGAATATGAAGGTGGAGGCTGGGGCGCCGCCGCCGTACAGTGGGGCGTTGGACTGCGCGATGAAGACGGTGAAAGCCGAAGGGCCAATGGCTCTTTACAAAGGATTTATTCCGACGATTTCACGGCAGGGTCCTTTCACGGTGGTCTTGTTTGTGACACTTGAACAAGTTAGGAAGATTTTCAACCAGTTTTGATTTTATAATTTACCGCTTATATTTTATTCATTTTTTCTATACAATTCTTATAATATTACATTAAGGAGTATTATTTTTACCTTTGTTTTTTTTTATGAGTTGAAACATATTTGTTTGTTGCCATCCTCGAATCTGTCTATCTAGTTTATGTAGGGTGTTTGTTTTAGAAGTATATTAACCATCACACACAAGTAATGTAATTTCTCAAATTAATTATTTATTTTTAATCATTTAGAATAAATATCAATTTTTGATAATTTATTTATAATCAAAGATAATTATTCTTTTATAATCCTACTTAAAGAATTATTGTGTGCAATTCATAATGAGTTATTAATTATAACTAGGATTCTTTTATAAATAATCACACCTTCATAATTTATTAATAAAACTCAAAATTTTAATCATTTAAAATAACTCAAAATAATTATTCAATGATTTCATGTTCGAACATTTTTATAATTTATATTAGTACGATCAAAAGCAGTAGTTCAATGACATTAGTGAACTGATTATGAGATTATAAGTTTTAATCCTCAATTGTTGTAATCTAAAAGAAGACTAATTATTTATCTGAACTGTTTAGATGAATATTTGTACAAGTGATTAAAGAGGATGATTTTAAATAATTTTGAAGAAAAAATAATAATAATAAATTATTAAAGAGTGATTATTGTTTATAATAGTTTCGTAAAATTCTAAACAAAACTAGCTAAAAGGCTAAAACTAAGATGGTTATGTATCGATCGACCTGATGTAACAGGTTTGAGCTAAACTCACTGAAGAAGAAAAAAGAAAAAGGAAACGGAGGGAAATAAATTCAGCAGCTTTACCTTTGATCAAGAAACTTGCTCCATCTGTACAATTCTATGTTTTATTCATTTTCTTTAGGCCATATAAATAACGCAGAGCATCAAAGATTCGGTCTCAGAAACTCTCTTATCTTCCTCTATCCAAAGGGTATGTTTGGAGGGTTAACTTAACAAACAATACATTTTATGAAAAACTCATAATTACAATTAGATATGTAACTATTCTAAATTAAATATTACTTTGTTATTTATATATCATGAAGGAAAAAATGATGAGTAAAAGCAAAATAATATGATTCATTTAAAAAATGTTTGAAAATTGATAAATAAAACTCAAACTCAACTTAACTTAATTTCTATACTAAACAACAATCAGCTTTAACTTAAGCTTCATTTTAACTTAACACCACCCGGCTTAACTTAATTCCTCTTAGCTTAATTCTAATCCATGCACCAAACACACCCTAAGTGTTATGGCTTCGGCTTCCTGTTCTTGCTCCTTTATCTCCATCTGGTTTTCGAGGCTGGCCGCCTTCCGTTACTGCTCTTTTATTCGAGTCCTGATTGGACTGGTGATTGTTGGCTGCCCTGCCTGTTTCTGGTTTTCGCATAGACTGCACATCAGACCCTTTATTGTCATCTAAAGTTGGGACTGGGCGCTGAGCTTCAAGTCCTTTGCCATTTTCGGAACTGTTGAACGGTTGAGCCGAAATTCGACCCCGGGCCTTGTTCTGGAGTTCATTAGCAATCTGGCTGCGGTGCTCCTTCAGAAAGTTGATTCTGGTCGTCAGTTTTGTCAGCACTGAAGCAGTATGATTTAGACCCTGCAGACGCATTAAAGGAGGAGACTAGAGTAAGGGATTAGCTACATCTGATCAACAATGATATCTTAGCTATTGTGAGTGGATAAATTATAAATTTAGTCCCTATGATAGTTTGAAAAAAGTTAGAATTTAGTCTCTATTATTAAAAAATTTAGATTTTATTGTCTATAGTTTGGGAGAAATATAAAATTTAATCTCTACCGTTTGAAAGAATAGAATTTAATCCTGATAAAACCTAAAACAAGTCCATGTTATTCGTAAATCGTAAGCATATTAAGAACGTAGATGTAACTTCTGATGCATGAATGATGTATTCTTTTTTGTCCAATTTAATTACTTATCTCACACTCTCATCATTAAACACATAAATAATTAACTCAACATGCTTTATTCACCAACAATTACAAACAACAAATATTTTTTAGATTTTATCAAATCTTGAGAACAAGATTCTAATTTTTCAAACGTGGAGGTATTAGGTTGAGAAATTGGGAAGGAGTTAATAAAAAGAGTTATTATAATAGCTCGTTGGGATGTCAGGCTATAGAAGAGTTATAATAACAACTTGTTTGGATGTACTTGTTTGTAGAAAAGTTGTAGAAGAGTTTTGTTAATTTTAAATGACGTGACATTTATAAGAAGTTGATTTAACTCCTCCTTTTGGTGGAGAAATTAAAATAGCTCCTACGGGTTAAAATAAATCCCACAAACAAACCTCTCCTAGACTAAATGGTAAATTTCTCCAAATCATAAAAGCTAAAGTCTAGACTGACTAAATTCTTATTTAACCCTAGGAACCAAAGTTATTATTTACCCGCGATTATAAGATACATTTATGGTTGTGATACGAATCTTATTCCCAGACTCGCACTGGTCTACATGGTTATTGCTACAACTCTTGCGCTCCTTAAAACTACGGGCTACTGGTTTCTAACTGAACGGCAGTTTGGCATTACCATTGCAGCTATCCACTAAATCCAGCGCATGACCCTATTATCATTTTTACACTGCAAAAATGATCTATACAATGCAAGAAAAATCATCTTTGTTTTCTGGAACTATGTTTAACAATCACAATCCAAATCCTTCAAAGTCCCCATTTCATTTTTTGTTTCACTCAAATTCCGTGTGGACGTTTTTGAATTTGGTAGAAAAGAGTGGAGTAGAGTGAAAGGGTAATGGCAACTACGAATTGTGATAATGTGAAGCCACCAGTCCGATTTGTCTATTCCCGAAGAAACAGAACCGTACCAGACGAAGCAACAACCTCCAACGGCTAGTTATTTGTCTATTTATATTGTCTTTTTGTATGAAGGGGAATTATCTTTCGTCTTTGAAAATTCATATCATGTGTGGGAGTGAAGGAAGGAGAGTACCACCCTCTTGAACAGTGGATTGGCTTTTGTAACTCAAGTTCTCTGTGATCAATCTAATCTTACCCTATTTAACCACTCTTAATTGTTGTTATTATTATTTCTTGCATATTTTGTTCTTTAAGTCTTGCAGGTACGTTACAGATAACTAACTAATCTATTGAAAATTTGTGGTAACAGTAATTGGAGTAGTTAACTAACAGTTTAAAAATTGGTGTTAGTAATGATTGAAGTATTTTTTTAATGTTTGAGGATTGATGCTCGTATGAGTTGGGTGATAACTCGATGCATTTGATAAAGGATTTGATGTGTGGTTTGATGGAAGGATTGATGGGTAACCAACCACCAAATACAAATGAGATTCTAGAAGAGTGGTTGGTTGTTTACCACTTTTCTTCCACAAAAAAAACATATACGCCTACAAATAATTTCATCCCTCTAACAAAATATTTGAATCCGAATCAAATTACAAAATTTGAAGTTCTAGTTTTCTATTTTTTGGTTTAAAATTTTAGAACATAAGTAAAATGTAAATATTAAAATATAGAAAACTATAGAATGAGGACATATAAGCCTCGCATAAACTCACCTTGCGTTTCTTCCTCTCTTTTGAGAGCTTTCTCTGGTTTTAGTAGTGTATAGACTTGTATTCATCGATTTTATTTTTTTCTATGTATTTTTCCTTCTAATTGATCATTGTATTTGATTATTTCTTCTCCTTTCCCGTTCTTTCCATACGTATTTTGTAGCACTTTCAAATATCAATTAAATTGTCCCGTTTCTCATTTCAAAAAAAAAGAAAAGAAAAGAAAGATTTACCTTGTTCCGAGAGTGTTCAAAACGCAAAGGGACTAAAGGTCCAGCATCCTTCTTCTTGTCCTTCCTGTACCCATTGAATCGTTATTAATCTCACATGAATGTTGACTACCCACATAAGAAAAGGGTTGAAAAAGATATGATGATATGTTTATACAAATATATATATATAATTCTTTTGTAGGAAAAGTAGCAACTTTTATTGATCAAATGAAAATTACATAACTATCAGAAACGGGGAGAAGAAAGGGGGAGAGGGGAAGAACAGCAAATAAGGAAACAAGGAAAACACAAACAAATCCAAAACAGAAGAATCCTACAGGAAGAATTTTTGATAGAACAAAACCAAATGTTCCATCCCAAAACCTAAAGCAGGGTTGCACTTAAGAAGAATCAGTGATATACAAAAATGAACTTTCAGAAAAGAGAAACTTACAATTTTGTTTGACGATTCTGCACTTGTTGGGAGACATTACGTGAATCAGATTTATTATTTTTCTGATCACGTAGCCGATCAAGCTGTCCTTCAAAATCATTCACCATGCTGTTTAAATTGGCAATGTCTTTCTCTGCTTGATTTATTTCTTCAAGATCTGCCTTGGTCTAAACGAATAGCTTACACATTATAGCATTGGCTATCAGTTGCATAATCCTACTAAATAAAATTAAAAGCATTAAACGAACTAACCTTTTCACTAATATTAGCTAAATTTGGTAAGGGGCCTTGATATATTTTAAGTCCTGTTTCAAGAACCTTCCTCAGATCTTTCTCCCTTTGCAACTGTTCTTTCAGTCTTGCCACCTGAACATTCAATTCATTGTCATGATTAAGTCACTAGTTAAATTTGTGACTTGATAATTACAAGTTTTCTTTTTTGAAACAATACAAAAACTTTTCATTAAGAAAAGCTAAACTTAATAATCACTTTTAAGACTATGTTTGTTTCTAGTAGAACAATAGTGGTAAACTATTACTCCTCAAAAACTTTTTGTTCGTATTTGATAGCAAACAACCCTTCTTAACCACTAATCAAACCCTCTATCAAACCTCACATTAAACCCTCCATCAAAGTTTACATCAAACTTATCACTCAACCACTACGAACACCCGTCTATAAACAAGTAGTTGATTACCCAACCAGTACTAACACTAATACTTAAATAAGTAGTTAACCATTCCAACCACTACTAACATTAATTCTCAAATAAGCATAATAATAAACATGCTAAACCATTTTATATTTTTGCGTGTTGGAGAAAGCTTATGCGTACTAACTCTAGTACATTTGGTTATCATGAAAACTCCACAAAATTAGGTAGTCATTGGACTGAACTTATTTGCTAAAGTTTTTAATATAACAGCGGTAAGTGTCCAAGCTGTCCACCTTGAATAATCCACATAACTACAACTAGAACTCATAATACTTGAATGTTATCCAAAGAAAAAAAAAGAACTCATAATTCTTGGAGTAAAAAAAAAAAATAATAACTTTAAACTAAATTATCTTATATATTATATATTAAAAGGTGCAATCCAGCAGGCTGTCATTTACCATGAAGAGGGGAATATTTAGAGAATGAAGAAAACGAAACTAAGAGCGATGGAATTAATGGCACATGAAGAGTTTACTTACTTCTTGCTCAAGTGTTAGACGATGCTCCTGCAAGGCATGCTTTCTGTTTTCCAGATTGGATTGTAGAGCAGCATTTTCTTTAGCCTGAAACAAGAAACATTGAATTAGTATAAATATTGATTGTTGAAGAACCAGAAATGAAACACCTAAAAAGGCATAGAGAACATTTACCTCCAAGATTTGATTTTGCAGTTCACCTTTAGTGGCCTCAAGTCTCTCCATTTCAACCCTGAAATTAAGTACAAACAGTTGTCAAAGCATATTTTAAAGACACGGGATGATGAAAAAAAAAAAAAAGTGAATAAAAAAATCATTTCCCAAGAAGTTTAAGGTCAAGACGTGATGCTGTAATTATTTGAAAAGACTAATATAGTGTCTCATGATATAACTGACGACTAAGCAAATATATATACAGAGAAAAAATCTCATGAAATGTACACTCAATCCAAGCGTTAACACCAGTCCCAAATCATTTTCGATTTATGTGTTTGGACTTGACTTAAAAAGATCAGCGTAATGAAGTCGATAAGAATTATAAGTATGTAAGCCAATGACATAACCAGGAAGTGTCATCCCCAGTTTTTATATGTAAGTACCAATCCACATTCCTCAATTCGATTTTTGATACTTGATAAAAAAGAAGGTTCACTTTTGAAAAACAAAACCATAGTCTTGACACTTGATATTTACCTAAACCAAATTGCAAAAATTTCAATGGAAAAAATCATTGTAGAACAAGCACCCCTCTATATATATGATGCGTCAATTTCCTCTTACACAAGCAATTTATTTAACCTCCATTTCAAAACATAATCAAATGAGTGCCAAAATTAGGGAAAAAAAGGAAAGCAAGGTTATTCCTGCACTAATATCCACCCCACCCCCATTTAAAAGTTTAAACTGCCAAAGAAACTCAAATTCAACCCTTCATCTATGTTTTACCGAAGCATTAATCCACTTCAAAGAAAATTTCCATTTTGGGCCTTATCTCCCTCAATACAGCCTTAGTAACAGAGATGAGGAGACTATTAACCACATTTTCATTAGTTGGAATTTAGATCAAGGTGGGTTGTTTATAATGGACCATCAAGTTTACAGAATTTGGTGAAGCAATTCTGTAAACCTGGAAAAAGTATAATACCTCAAAACTGGCTAAAACGATGCCTCAGCCAAACCCACGATCAACACTTATGTCATTAAGTCATTCCTCTTGTTGGCACTACACTTCTTGGTATTCAAAACACAAAAAGTACTTTTTTTTGTAATTATAGCACCCTCATAAACAATTGATTGGAAAGCTGGCTGACCTTGTGTAGTTCCTTCCGAAGGGTTCTCTCTACCCTTAGCCCGTATGGTGTTGTTTCTTTAGTGATTTATATATGTTTCTATCTCCTTTATATGTTTTATATTTCATTTACCTATTAAAAAAAATCAAGCATCCTTCACTCTACCCCCTACCCCCAAAGAACAGAAATAAAAAAGATTTAAGGTAGATTAATATATATTATACTAGTGTTGACAATTCACATGGCACAAAGGACTCTAGTAGGATCATCACTTACTCTTCGCCAAAATTATAATCAAGGCATTCCATGGACAATTTCTTCTTTGCCTGCGCTTGTATCAAAAAATAAAGCTAGTTAAACTAGCTGCAGAAACATGAAAAAACAAAATGCTAGATTCAAAGAAACAAAAGAAGGAAATCAAACCATTTTATAACAAACAAAACTATTATGATGCACACTTCAGGAAGATGATGAGAATGATACATCCCCGGCTTTACGGATGTTTTCCCAAAGGAACAAGGCAAAGGAGATCAATCAAGTTTGAAGGCTTTGAAGAGAGAGAATGGGTCCAAGTGAGGGGCCCACCCATATCCTAAATTACCTTTTGTTATTTTACTTTATGTCTTTTATATCTTTTGAACTTCAGTATTGTTATTTTCCCTTATTTCCTTTTTATTTCTTTTAAAATAAGGAGAGAGATATAAGCCTCCTAAATTAGGGTTTTATGGTTATGCAATTTTACAAACTTGTAGCCTCTTTGGAGAAGTGGAGAGTTCTAAGGCCTCTTGAATGCCCTTAGGTGCGACAACAGCGCCGACAATGACGCGCGACGTGTCACGGTCATGCTTGTCCAGGGCGTGTTGCCCATGGCCGTCCATGGCCGTATGCCCTAACACCTTATGTCTGCTTGTCCAAGGCTTGTTGCCCATGGTCGCAGGCCTTTGCAACCCCTCGTCATCATGCTTTCTAGTGTAGGCTTTCCTTATGTCGTTGGCCCTTGGCTCTTGTCTTTTGTGTGTCGCGACATGTGTCGTGACACCCCCCTCGCCATTTTGATATGCAAGCCTGCAACATAAAAAATGGCCCAGAATGTACTATAGGGGTAGTGAACTCCCACCAAGTTATATGTTGAAAGCTTTGGTCTAAATTCGTGTAAACTGCTCGAGGCATATAACCCTTTCAAAATATTTTCTAAAATCCTTTTTCAAAATGTTTTTCCCGAGACCCGAGATGAAGGTTCCTGTGAGAGCCCATTCGTGCCACTGACTTTCCGAAATTTTCTCGTGAAGCCCATTCGTGTGTCAGAACGGGCCCTAGCTCCAGCCACAACGTGGGGTTGTACTCCGCACGGTAGATTCAGTTCGAGCCGCAGGCTTATGCAAAGGGGTAACAATTCACCTTCCTAAATTAACTATTATACACGACTTTTATCCATTACCCCTTGGCACCGCAGAGATGGATTACCGAGCCCTCACCATGAGATTCAAGATGGGAGGTTGGACGGTGCAGTTGCTAGGTGATCCCACTTTGGTGCGCTCTCCGGTGTCGCTAAAATCTATGATGAAAGCATGGACAAAAACATAACCAAAGAATTTTAATTGAACTCAACCGTGTCGTATTAGTGGAAGGGAACTGTAGTATGCGGGGCGTGGAGAACGAACCTGATGTGGCTGAGGAAGTGCGGGATGTCCTCCAGCAATTCGAGGAGGTCTTTGAGACTGCAAATGCATTGCCCCCATCTCGTGATCATGAGCACGCAATTAAGCCGCAACCTGGACTGGTCCTGTGAATGTGCGACCATATAGGTATTCCCAATTCCAAAAAAATGAAATTGAAAAACTGGTAAATGAAATGTTGGTTGCAGGAATAATTCGGCCGAGCACGAGTGCTTTCTCTAGCCCAGTTATTTTAGTCAAGAAGAAGGATGGCAGTTGGAGATTCTGTGTGGATTACACGACCCTAAATCAAACTATTGTACCAGACAAATTTCCCATTCCAATGGTCGATGAGCTTCTCGATGAGTTATATGGTGCGACAGTCTTTTCGAAGATCGACCTTAAATCGGGATACCACCAGATTCGGGTAAAAGCAAGTGATGTGCACAAAACGGCCTTTCGAACACATGAAGGGCATTATGAGTTCTTGGTCATGCCTTTCGGCTTGCGAAATGCCCCATCCACATTTCAGGCATTGATGAACGTAATTATAAAACTATTTCTGCGTCGGTTTGTACTGGTGTTCTTTGACGATATTTTGGTGTACAGTACGTCGATGCCGGAGTACAGGGAGCACCTAGCTGAGGTGTTTGATGTTTTGTTAAATAATCAATCAGTGGCCAACAGGAAAAAATGTGTGTTTGGGGTGCTAAAAATTGAGTATAGGACACTTGGTGTCACGGGAAGGAGTCCAAGCATATCCAGCTAAGATCGAGGCGATGGCTAACTGGCCAACTCCACATAACATTAGAGAAATGCGTGGATTCTTGGGCCTAACAGACTATTATCGGTGATTCGTGGCTAATTATGGAATCATCACACTGCCCTTGACACGGTTGTTAAAAAAGGGGAAATACGAATGGAATGAAAATGCGGAAGAGACGTTTCAACGTTTGAAGAGCGCAATGATTAGCGTGCCCGTATTACGGCTACCGAATTTTACTAAACTGTTTGTGATAGAGATTGACGCCTCGGGAGTTGGGATGAGAGCGGTATTGATGCAGGAGGGACGACCTATTGCTTTCTTTAGCAAGGCGTTGCCACCGACTCACCGACATAAAGCCGTGTATGAGAGGGAGTTGATGGCGATGGTTTTCGCCATACAGAAGTGGATACCATATTTGTTGGGGAAACGTTTCATCATCCGTACGGATCAAAAAAGTCTCAAGTTGTTGGAGCAACGTGTGATAGTAGAGGAATATCAAAGGTGGATAGCAAAACTCATGGGTTATGACTTTAGTATTGAGTATAGACGTGGAAGGGAAAACTCAGCCGCCATTGTGTTGTCTCGATTACCGCCAGCCTTAGAGTTGGGGATGTTGAGTGTGATTGCGGGAATGAACCTCGCCGTGTTTGTGAAACAGATAGAAGGGGATGTCCGACTGAAGAAGATCCGAGACGATTTGGCGAACGGTCAGGCTAATGATGACGGTTATTCCTTACAAGGAGAGGCGCTATGCTATAAGGGAAGAATTGTGGTGCCTCCATCCTCACCGGCAATACCGTTGTTATTGCGGGATTTCATAACAGCCTTATTGGTGGTCACCATGGATCACTTAAAACGTACCAGCGATTAGCCCGTGAGTTATACTGTCTTGGGATAAAACTAGAGTGAGAGCTTATGTAGCAGAGTGTAAAACATGCCAACAGGCAAAACACTTGACACTCACACCTACAGGATTACTCCAAGCGTTAACGGTGCCTGAATGCATCTAGAAGGATATATCCATGGACTTTATTGAAGGTTTACCCAAAGCCGAAGAGTATAGTATCATCTTTGTGGTAGTTGACCGGTTGTCGAAGTATAGTCATTTTATTCCTCTACAACACCCATTCTCAACAATCACTGTAGCTGAGGTATTTATTAAGGAGATGACGCGTCTTCATGGCTACCCCCGAAGCATTGTGTCTGATCGTGACAAGATCTTCACCAGCCAGTTTTGGGATGAGATTTTCTGACTGTTCGAGACCCAGTTGCGCCGCAGTACTACGTATCACCCCAGACAGATGGCCAGACCGAGGTGGTTAACAGAGGAATTGAGTCTTACCTTCGATGGTTTGCGATGCACACTCCAAAGAAATGGGTAAGATGGCTACCATGGGCAGAATACAGTTACAATACGCCCTTTCATACATCGACCCAGTTAACCCCGTTTAAGGCTGTGTATAGCCGTGCTCCTCCGCCGATGATCGCATATGAAAAGGAACCGAGTTTAGTGTCGGAAGTGGATAGGATGTTATCCAACCGCGACACTATGCTGAAGATGTTGAAGGAAAATGTGTGCAAAGCACAAAACTGAATGACGCAAATCGCGAATCGCAAGCACCGAGACATTAGGTATGCAATGGGCGATCGGGTCTATGCGAAGCTTTAACCTTACATGCAATCCTCACTCACAGCTCACAAACATCTGAAGTTGGCTCCAAGGTTCATTGGAACTTTCCTAGTGGAGGAAATAGTGGGACAGGTAGCATATAAGCTGAAACTCCCTTCAGATGCCCGAATCCATCCAGCTTTTCATGTATCGGTTTTGAGGAAGGCTATTGGCCCTAATTTAGCTGTCATACCAATACCAAAGCAGTTGGATGTTGACCTGACTCTTCCAAGTAAACCGACAGGAGTATTGAGGGTTCGAAAGGACCATGGTCCAGATGGGACCATTGAGGTGTTATTTCAGTGGGAGCACACAACCGAGGAGAATGCCACCTGGAAATAAGCCACCAACATCAATGAACTTTTTCCTAACTTCCACCTTGAGTTCAAGGTGAAACTTAAAGGGGAAAGTATTGATACACCCCCGACTTTACGGGTGTATTCCCAGAGAAACAAGGCAAAGGAGATCAATCAAGTTTGAAGGCTTTGAAGAGAGAGAATGGGTCCAAGTGAGGGGCCCACCCATATCCTAAATTACCTTTTGTTATTTTACTTTATATCTTTTATATCTTTTGGACTTCATTATTGTTATTTTCCCTTATTTCCTTTTTATTTCTTTTAAAATAGGGAGAGGTATATAACCCTCCTAAATTAAGGTTTTAGGGTTATGCAATTTTACAAACTTGTAGCCTCTTTGGAGAAGTGGAGAGTTCTAAGGCCTTTTGAATGCCCTTAGTTGTGAATGAGTAAAGGTGACTAGTTGAGTTCTTATCAGAGAATAGAGCGAAATGATGCTCGCAAGAAAGGGGGAGAAAAAAGAGTCCCATTGTCTATTAAAAATTTTACTTACAGGCGTACGTCCCCAAACGGTTGGACGCTTTGTCATGTGAGAACTATCAGTAGTTGGAGAATCTTCAAAGCTTGAAGTCAGACAAGGATCCAACTTTTGCGTCATATTGGCTTCTTTCGATGCACCTTCAACGTCACAAGACTTTTCATCCTTGATTGGTGAACTACCTCTACCTGGATCAGTTTTGTCCTGAATTCTCTTCTTACTTCGAACTTTTCCATGTTCATGCAAAGAAGTTTTAGGGGGATTTGATGAAAAGATTGGCTTCGTTCCATTTACATCACATGCATCAAAATTTTTCGAACTAGAGCATGATACTTTATAACCCTGCAGCATAGTAAGAGCAAGAATTCACTTCCTGTAAGATTATCAAGGGGGAGAGACAGTGAATCAAGTGAAGTTTAAAAAGGCATTCTTGTCTTTGCATGCATGAAAGTTTTGAGTACCAGCAAAAGGGACCAGTAGCCAAAAGAAGGTGGGTTGGTTAGAAGGCTAGGTAGGAGGAAAATACTGAATAAAAATATTTTAGTAGCGAGGGAGAAATGGATGTCAAAAAATTAGTATATGATTCGGCGCTCTTGAATTTCCTACTTATTGTTCGTCTAATAAGAGTTTACCTTTATTTCAACAAAGAATAGATAGAATTTCTAATTTGATTATCCAGCTGAACCCTCACCACTACCCCAAGGGTAAAACAGACGGGTAAAATCTAAATAAATTAAAAGCTTGTTGTGCAATATGGTCAAAAACCAACTCTAGGTTAATAGTACAATAGGATTACGGTGATAATGAACATTTTGTCAGATTCTTGTAGAATGATGGTGATAATATCATTTCATCACATTTCTATGTAACTCAGTTGAGAAAGTACAGAGACGTGCCTTATCATCATGTAAATCATGCTCTTCAGAGGCAACACTCCCACTGTAGGTTCCAGTTGATTCAAGCTCATCGTCTGTTGCAGCATCAGAACCAGTAGCATCATATTGTTCTTCATCATCATATGACATATCATCATCAGTTGCTTCCTCACTCTCGCTAATACTCTCTTCCGAGTCAGAGTACATAATAGGGGACATAGTACCTTCCTGCAATCACACTAGTAACTTATGGATCTCAAATTACAAGGTAGTTATTTTTCCAACTAATTAATAACAGATCATTTTTTATATCACTATTTAAGAACAGACACTACATTTGATAATAGCCAAAAGGCCAAGAAAGGTATCATTACTTTTATTCTGTCAACTACTATGAACCATGACAACTGAATACATTAATTAGACTCCTGGGACTTCTTTTTTTTTTCTAAAAAAAGGTTTCCATGAACTATTTTAAGTTTTTTTTTTTCCTTTTTCCTATTTTAAGACTAAAAAAAGCATTTCTAAATAATCTGCCTAACTCTGATAATTTTGGATCAACCATATATCTGCATCGTACTAGAAATTTTGAAAAACAAGAGCAGATATAATAGTTACCCCAAAAAATTTGCCATAGTCCTCCAGTAAAGTAATAACTATGGCTTGAGCATGGTTTGCTGCGGCAGCTGCACGAAGAAGCTGAATAGAACCATCACCCCCCACGTCAAAATCAGTTTCAATTTCACAATCACCAGCTAAAAGAGGACGAAGGAGTAAGGGGGCCATGCAAGCTGCCACAGCTGAAGAACTCATTCGATTCTCAGCTTTATGAGAAGCTATAGTTTGCATCATCATAAGAATTCTGTCGCAGGAATAAAAGAAGAATCTGTGAATAAAAAGATGCATCTAAAAACAGAATCAGGACAAAAAGGTCGATGGAACAAAAATTTACTTCCTCAAGTAGATAAATGCCTAAATTTCACTATGGAATACAACCATGCTTACGTGTATTTTGTTGATCGCCAAAAAAAAAAATAGTTACTCATGCATAATGAAATCTTTAACATTTCAACGTCTCTTTTATCTCTTTTTTGTCTATGGGAAAATAACAAAATCATAATAGTCTCTCAAGTGGTCAAACCTGCGGGACTATTAGGTGTAGGTTATTAGACAAATTTATATTACACTCCCAAGTGATGCACGACTTATCTATCACTCGTCGCCATCGCCATCGCATGTATCCAACCTTCATGTGTGTTAGTCCAAACTAGCAAAAATATCGATCAAACCAGAAACAGAATTAATAAATCTTATCTACCAATTGCTCCGTCACAGTGAACTCACATGATGCGTCACAAACAATACAAAGTTTTAAACGATGTAAATAATCAAGAGTTAAAATAAACTGCAATACCGGTGGGCATTTGTTGATATATCTTATAAAATGGATGGGCACTTGTTATTGGGAGCACCATAAGTCTAAGGTGGATTCACACATAAATTATAAACAAATATAAGTTATACAGCCGATTATAGGCTGGTTTATAGCATACATTACCAAGGTTGGTTTCTTCTATCAACTTTAGAGTTACAGTAGAAAAGAATTGCAAAATTGACAAAGAAAGGGCTATAGCTACCTCTGTAGTAAACGGCGATTTGGTTCTGGAAAGGTTTCATATATTGCAAATCGCATAGCATTGACTCTGACACCTCGATCAGTTTCTAGTTAGAAAGAATGTCTGTTAATACCTGGAAACTTAAATTATTTAAAAGATTAAAATCAGGTGCTCCGATGGGCATGACTTACTGCATGCTTCTAGCAATGCTTTACAGCATGATGCCGGAACTGGAGATGATGGTAACTCCCGGAGGACATACTGGAATATTTCATAAAAAGCATTAGATTGAAGAAAACTTTTACAGCAGGCAACAACTTTTTGTGAAAATTTTTCCGTCAGTAGCATTCAAATTTTGAATAAATTTTCTACCTTTATGCAGTCAGCCACTACATGTGCATCTTCTTCTGGAGAAAACTCGCTTTTTCCTGCAGTAAAAATAAGGCATAAACATTCAATATTTCTAGTAAGGAATTTTTTTGTCCTTCTAAGTAGACGATGCACCTTGACTAATTACACAATTCCTGCTGACGAAATTAATTCTTGTCAAACTAATAAAAATCTTGATTTATAGGGTTTCAATCATATAAACTAATATGTTCTCCAATGAAATTCATTTCAAAAGTCAAATTAAAAATAAATAAAATAAAAAAGAGAAGAAAGACTGAAAGTAAAGTCAGGAATAAGTGTAACCACAAATATACTTTACTAATTGAAAGAATATGACTCCACAGATCAACAGTAGCAACAACCATACTCTTTTTTGCGTAGTTTTGAAAAATGGAAGGGACATGTACAGTTCTCATCGAGTTGTAAATTTTTGTAAGTAATTATGGACTGAAACATAAATACAACAGAACACTATCAAGAATATAATGGATATTAAATCTAAATGATCGTTATAACAATCAAATAACTGACCCTGCTCATATACACGCAAACGGTGTTCAACATCATCAACATCTGCTGCTTGTCGCAAAATGCCCTCTACTTTGACTCCTATTATTAGAACTCAGATCCGTTAACTCAAAAATTAAATAATATAAATTTCTTGGCAGAAAGATAACTTCGTAGGCTAGAATCGAGATTAATCTACCATGAGTTTCTACAAATCTAAGAGCTTTCTCCAGAAAAGAAGGAGTTCCATCAACATCTTCCAAAGCAAGCAAAATTGGCCTACCAAGGACTTTTGGTCTTCCAGGCTGTGGTTGGCTATCCTTCACTAGAAAAGACATATAGAGAACATCAATAAATCATCAATGAGGCGAAGAACAGCATGCAAGTTATTGAAGTTGAAACATATTATAACCAGGACCAATTAAGGTGCCAAACGATAGTCAAATAAAACAAACCGGTCTACTATCTGATAAAGTTAAAAAATAATAAATATTAAATATTAAAAAATAATAATAAATAAATAAACTAATGCAAACATTAATACAAAAAGACAAAAGTATAACTAGTTGGTAAAATAAAATTACAAAACGTCCAACAATAATTACTATTAAATTAGAAATAACAACTTTTCCAATAACAAGTTTCTTACATTTTGTCCGTTTATGTCATTTCCTACGATGGATCATTTGGCAACATGCTGCCCAAGAACAGATTCTTAGTTATTTGAAATCTACACCTAAAAGAGGAATATTGTATAAAAATCATTGACAAATGATTATCCAGTGTTTTTCGAATGTTGGCTGGGCAAGTTTCAAGGAAGACGAAAGATCTACCTCAAGATACTGTGACTTTATGAGAGACAATTTAGTCTCGTGTAAGAGCAAGAAATAAAAATGTGGTCTCTCGTTCGAATGTTGAGTGAGTATAGAGTTATTGTTCAATCCACATGTGAAATAGTGTGGTTACTCCAACTACTAACTGAAATTTGAGTGAAGACTATTGTGGCGTAAAATTGTGGTGTGACAATCAAGCGGCTATCATATTGCCTCAAAATTGAGTGTTTCACAAGATAACCAATCATATTGAATGGATTGTCATTTCATGATTTCATTCGTGCAAAGATACAACGAAACTTGATTTCTACAAAGTTATGAAAAGACTGGAAAATAGTTGGGAGATATCCTTACCAAAACTTTGAATGGAGCAAGAATAAGTTACCTTTGTAACATGATTGATATATTGGCTCCAACCTCTTTTTTTTTTTTTTGGTGGGGGTGGAATGATTTAAGAAATTATGTATATTTTTGTATTTACTGTATTTCTAGTATTAGACCCATTAGAGTAGTTGGGCCCATTAATAGCTAGGGTTCACTAATCTAGTTCCTAAATAAAGGCATTGCCTTTATGAATAAAATCATGATGACTTTTTTGTCCCTCTAACATTTACATTATGTTTTCCATGTATCCCGATCATGCTTGTCCAAGACTTATTGCTCATGTCTGCCCGTGGTCGCATACCATGACGTTGCATGTATGCTTGTTCAAGGGTTGTTGCCCATGGTCGCGTGCCTTCTCAACCCCTCGTCATCATGCTTTCATTGTGTAGGCTTTACTTTTCATGTCGTTGCTTCTTCTTTGTAATTTTGTGAGCATATGTCTCATCGCCATTTAGATATGTAGGTCTGCCTTATAAAAAAGGGCCCATAATGCACTATAGGGGCAATGATCCCTCACCATATGTCCACATAACTTTGATCTAAATTCTTATCAACTATTTGCGGCATATTCCTTTCAAAATGTTTTCGCAAATATTTCATTTTTCTTTCTCCCTTTTAAATTTTTTTTGTGACTCAAGATTGAGGTTTCTCGATAGCCCGATAGTGCAACCCACTATCAGAAATTAATTTGTGTTGGTGTATATAATTGAACTTACCTTAACCCATCAACTTAAGTTTTTGGGTTGATTGTTAGTTTGGTTTAACATAATTCAATATGATAACAGAGCAGAAGGTCTAGGGTTCGAGTCCCTGTCAAGTTGTTTTCTCCCCAATTAAAAATAAATTCCACTAGTAGGAATTTCTCAAATTTCTAAGGCCACAAGTGAGGGGAGTGTTGGTTTATATAATTAAATTTACCCCAATCCATCAGGTTAAGTTTTTTAGGTTGATTGGTGATTTAACCTAATTCAACAATTCGTCTTACTAATTTGTCGGTTAGAACAAGGGTCACATGTTCACTTGACGGTGATACCATGTAACCCCAAAAAAGGTTGTGCTGGTTCACAGTTATTTCCAAGCAGAATATACGCGTTAGATCTTCAATTAGGCACACGCATCGGAGAAACGGGTAAGAAAAGAAATAAGACTAATAGAAGTTAGTTAGTGGATCGTGAGAGTGTGTTTTGTACGGTCTGACAAGGGGTAGTGGGATGCAAAGCGTAGAAGAGTTTTTTTAGGGTTTGAAATGTTTTGTGAGATGTTTGGTTTAAGGGGTGAGATTCCCAACACTCACGAAACTGCCGATTGGCTTTGTTTCTGATTGGATGTTTTTCCTATTTTGTTATCTTGATTCCTGTTGAACTTAATGCTTATTGACGAACTCTCAATATCACATTATTTCGTATTGCTCTGTTTTAGAGTTTATAACAGACTGTTTACAAGAATCATTGAGTTAGATATACCTAAAATAAGGGATTGCTTCTGGAAAATGTAACCACGTGAAAGATATGCGTTTGGGGCAAGGAGAGAGAGCCGTCAATGGGGTAAAGGTTGTCAGTTTTTGAAAGCAGAATTTTTTTTTTATGGGAGTAGCCTTTCTTAATGGTTGGGATGTAGACAATAGTTGGGGAGTAATCAATTGTTTGTGTTTGGGTGGAGATAATGGTTAGTGAAAAAGGTTTGAGAGAGAATGAATTATTGAACATTACGAAAATGGTTAAAAGGGAATTGAAACGAATAGTGATTACTGTTAATTACCCGGGTAATACTGGTTGTTGGCCAAAACAAGGAGAAGCTAATCATTATCCTTCTCCTTGTATGGTGTTGGAGACCGAAACACCCCCCTACAGTCTCGTAAAAGGAAACTGAAATTCTGAAATTCAGCTAAATCACAATAAATTTCTCTAATAAAGTTTACGAGGTTAAACTAACATAAAAAATATAAAAAGAACTGCACGAACATTGGAATAGAAATAGAAAATTAATGATAATAACAATAATAACAGTTGGTATCTAAAGACGATTAGATGAAAAGGCATACACGTCTCTGAAGACCCATTATTTGGTTCGATGCTATCATTCTTCAAGATACCATTAGCATGGGCAGTACTAGGTGCCTGTGACAAAGCGTTTTCTAGTGCAGCCTTCCACTCATAGAGATCCTCCAATGTTTCAGCCTGTGACATTACATAACATACGGTGCAGCAGGTTGTGAGGTACGTACTAGATAAACAAAAGCACCCATTGTTTCATTTTAAAAAAATGCTTGTTTCTTTACAAAGAAACAATTTTTTCATTAAAATAAAAGAGAAGAGACCAATGCTAAAAAGTGAAAGATAAACTCTACCAGAATTGAGTCAAGAATGATAAAAAAAACAAAATAAAAACAAATCCTATAAAGAAAACCCATCAAAAGAATTCGAGAGAGAACACATGAGGACGCTTATAATCTGGAATGCAATCAAGATTAAAATAAAGTTACGTTGGAATGTAAACGCTTGGAGTTTATTTCTTAAAACGACTGTTTCAGAAAGAAAATATCTAAGAATGCAATTCAAGACTTTATAACCAGCAATTTTCATGAGTCCTGACATTAATTTCCTAATAAACAAAAGGATTTTAACAAACTAATATTTCAGATAAATTTAATGAAAGCAGCTGGAATTATTTTATGATAACCATACACAAGTTTGTATGGCTAACCTAGGAAAGTGACCAAAATGATAAGAACAAACGGTTAAAAATGAACCTAGCAGCTGGTCGAAAAAAAAGTTTTGCTTTAGCTAAAGAAATGTAGAGGGAGCACCTTGAGTGTGAACGCCCGTCCTTCTCGACCATCAGGAAAGAGCACAGTCAAGAGTTTTTTTTCAGTTTTCACAACAACACTTGAAAACGTAGGGTAATATCATTGAATTAGTTTGCTTCCTTAGTTTCCCTGTAGAGATAACGCAACTGATATCCAAATTCAGAAAACAAGCTAACCTGCCTGAATTATTGAGATCAATACCACCGAGAGTCAAATTCACCTCACCCCCTTTCTGAGGAACAGCATTCTGAAAGGTAGGGCAACAATCGACTAAAAGTTCAAGCCTCAAAAATTCAAAAGGAAATTCAGAAGATAAATATAAATCATAGAAGAAAGGCCATAATACACATATTTTTTGCATATATAATACAAATTAAAAGTGATCAAAGAATCAAAATAGCTTCAGCTTGTTTTTATGTTCAGACAAACTACTTACTCCAAGTGGCTTATCCTCCAACTTGAAACAAGATCACGAGGCTTCAAATCCCCAGAAATTAAATGAAATTTAAAACAAGTAATGCTACCTTTTCTAGCTCTTCAAGTTCAATAGAAATAAGTTAAAACCCAATCATCCATAACTCTAAAGAACTATTTTCGAAGTTAACTAACAAGCTATTAGGTATCCAAGAAAATTTTAATTTTTTGGAACAAGAAACGTAGAATCTACAAGGATATTCAAATAGGGAAATAACAAAAATGGTGAAGATCACCGTACAGGCAGCCATTTTGGAGCTTCAACTCTCCTCACTCTTGGTCGTTACCCAAAATGATAATTAGCTATCTCTATGCACGATTTCTTCCCACATACTCTAAGCATTAATTTACTAATAGACAGCAGTACAACAACATAAACATTCACGATTTTTTGTTGAAAAGATCACAAAACTTCTCATTAATAGAAGAAGGAAATACAAGAGGATAACAAGCCCCGAAGGGAAGTAAAGAGATTACAAAAGGAGCTCTACAGAGAGTGAAGTAAAATAAAATTAAAAATACTAAGAATTCTGAAACAAAAACAGTGAAGTACGTGTTAGAGTGACTTACTGGGTCACTTCGAAAGAAAACCAGTGAAGTACGTGTTAGAATGAACCATCTTTTTTTCCAGGACGTCCATCCCATTCCTGTGTTTTTTGGAGGGGGAGAGGGCCAATAATTAAGGATTGAATCTCAGATCTTATCAATTCAACCAAGTATATTACACGAGTAAGTTATCTCACTGCTAAAAAAATATATAGAAGTTTATAAGCTTAGTACACATGGAAAAGAAACAATCAACTGAATCATAGCAATCAGTATATTTTACCAAAAGATTTCAGATTCAAATCTCCTAATCTCATGTATAGTTAATAACATAACCCATAAAATAATATAACCTATAACTACAATCAGATACCAAATAAGATTTATTGAAAAGAAAGATGGGTGGGAAAAATAGAAGTTGATAGACATAAAACAAGATGGGCTAAGTGAGTTTTTAGGATAAGAAAGGGGTTAAGTGAGTTAGCTTCAACTTTGAGGAATAAAAAATCAACAAACGTCATTATGGTGAAGAATTGATACCAAAAATGTCTAATATGAAAAGTGTACATTCCTTAGTTCTTGCTATTTTTTACTTAATACAATATATTTCTCAAATAAACACACCTTTAGATGATAATAAAAGTGGTCCGCTCTTGAAAACCTGCAATACAGTTAAAACGCTTCAAGTATATGTAGCTTAAAACTTTCCTCGCTATTGATCAAAATATATTGATAGTATTGGTATGACAACTGGTTAAAAGTAACCAAAAAAATATCCATGAGAAAAAAAAACTATGGTCAGTTGATATAATTAAATGTACCCGACCTATCAGCTTGAGCTTTTAGGTTGATTGGTTACTTACATAATTCAACATAGTATCAAAGCGAACTAAAATTTTTAAGTCCACAAGTGAAGGGGAGTGGTAATTAATATAATTAAATTTATTCCAACCTATCAGCTTAATCTGTTTAGGTTGATTGGTGGTTTACATAATTCAACACTTACTACCTGAGATAAATAGATAGCAATATTGCTTTTTAAGTAGCAAGCATACAAAAACATGCCTCAGTACCGGTATAAGTCTAGGCACTTTTAAGTTTTCTTGATTCAATCAATATTGAAGCTAAAGATTGGTAAACAGACAGTATTCTTTTGATGCAACAAATGGAGCTGTTAAATAAATATCGAAGACACTTAACGCTAATGACCAAATATATACAAAACTCGGTAATCTTGGCTCCTCGATTACAGCTAGTGTGAAACATTTTTATCTTTTTCCTTTTTTTCCCCTAGTTGTACCATTACATCAAACATTCAGAATGGCAAACTAAATGAAAGCTCGTTTATTGATGAAAAACAAGGTACTAAACCAATACAAGTAGAAGAATCATCACACAATTTATTTGAAGAATTACTGAAGCTACTCTTTTTCACCTTGCCTTCAATTTGGTACGAGAGCATATCTGTTTAGCACAGGTTAGTTCCAAAAATTTTAAACCAAGATTTGAAATCCATATTTAGCACTTCGCAGCCTCCAATATTTTGTTGCGTCGCTATGAATCTAAATGTTAACTGTGGACTTGATCTGCTTTGAATAGTGAAAATTGTTCTCATAAATCAATATAAAGTTTTTACAATAAGTAAGTCTTGAGAGGCTCTATCCTCAAGTGGTGTAAGAAGCTTTCTTTAGAGTGGGTTGGGATCAACTATGTTCGTCTTCGGCATTGTTTGATCGATGGTAGTGACTGAGAATCAAGCTGAATCTCTCTCTGTCTCTTTTAGAGAGAGACGGTTGCTTCTTGGACTTTGCAAAGACTCCCCTGAAGTTCATGAAGCCAAGGCTGGCTGCGATTTGGTGGTGGGGCGTTCTTGTGTTTGCGGGTTCTCTCAAGTGTCTTTGTCGTTATGTGCCCCACTTTCGAGGGGGTGGTTTGGATGCGGCTTTTGGAATTTGATACGCTTGATTTAGCTGTTGTGGACAGGAAAATAGGTTTAGGAAAGCAGAATATGCCTTTTGATGGAGGGAAATGAGATAACGAAATGATGATGAGGAAGAGGAGTTATTATGAGTTGAAGTTTCGTGGGCCAAATGGAAAGATTGGCCTAAAGAAGAGAGACATTGAACTACTTGAGTCAGACGTGGGTTTCGTCGAGGTTCAAACTTCGAAATCTCTAAACGATTAGCTTGAGAAGATCAATAATTTTACCCAGTCGAAGGTGAGGCAATTGAGTTCGTCGGAACTACAATGATAGAGAAGGGCCATCACGACGACATCGACAACTGATTTCGGATGCGACACGTGACTGGTTGTCAGTCTGTTGAAAGGCTCAAAAAATGAAAGAGTCTGTTGAGAGCTTCAATGAAAGGACAAGTGGAGCAGAAGTCATGCGATTCAAATGAGTTCCGTGAACTGATTTTCAACCTGCTTTCTCGATTCATACGAACCGGATCAAGCTGGGTTCAATCTAATCGGGTCTAACAATCTAGTTGTTTTTCTAAACCGGACCACCGGTCTTTCTAGTCCAATTAGTTCAGCGGTCTAGTTCACTAATCCTTAAAGTATTTTGTTGTCTTCTTCCCCTTTTTTCCTTATTTAAGGATAGGTAGTTTCATTAGAATAGTTTTCTTGTTGGTCTCCTGTTTCAATGCCTTTTTGTTGATTTGCCTTATGTCCGAGCTTGTGAGTAAAGGTTTGTCTAAAAGGTTAAGGTTGTGGTTATTTCGGGGCTTGAGAAGATCCCTTGTGAGACAATTTATTTCCCTCTTTGCTTTGAAGGAGTCGTGTTCATCAGTAGTCCTATTGTTAATAGGTTTACTCACCAAAGCATATCAAATATTGACCAAGTTAAGGTCGATGAAGTCTCATGATTCTTTCCTAATGGCTTCCTTTAATGCCAGGTTTTAGAAGAAGGTGGTTCGCCTGATTCTTTTACCTTTTAGCCTTTTAGTTAGCTACACGATTTAATAGTCTGGTGGTCTTTGTTTGGTTTAGGGAGTATGTTCCCTCTCTGTCGTCTGATTTTATTGGAGGCAGTGGTCCTAATTTGTAGTTTCGTTAATGTTATTCGGTTGATCTAAAAAATATAGAAAAAGAAGTTCAATTTCAGGGAGAGTTCGGACAATGTGCGACACTAACCAAATACTAAATTATTTAAAAGCATATGATGGGAAAAAAATATTGAAAAGAATTTAAATTGAAATCAGTTTCTTTTATCCCACATATTTCTTTCTTTTCTTTCCTCTTCAAGCACTGGTTTAACAATCATTGATTGGTGTGTTGTAACTTCCCTTTCTCCCTTCTCGCAACAACTAAAGAAGATGGAATTTTTCTCCTCTTTTTCCATTGCATCAAAAAGCATTGGCATACCTTCATTAATAGGTGTGTTGCACTCTTCCCCTTGCGACACCTGCAGAAGGTGAGTCAGTGTTTATCAATCTCTCTTACACCGAGAAGGGTTACTCTCATCTATCATCTCCCCTTTTGAGCTCCAACTACTCGTTATGTTTTTTTTCTGGAAATTAGGAAATTGTGGTAGCTTCACTCCAGAATACTCGGTTAACCACGTCCGTAACTACTCACTAAGTTTCCACTATACTCCAGGGTAATCACGTCCATAACTACTCACTAAGTGTAAAAAGCGTCTTTCCAAGTTTCTCAATTCTATCATGAGATTTTTTTCGGCAGCACACACTTCATTTACTTTACTCACCAGCCCCTTTTACGATGCGATTTTACACCTTTGAGACAAGTGTTTTATTTAGTGAACTACATAATATCATAGTCATACATATCTTCATCGAGGTATACAATTAGGAGCATATCATTATCGTCTATCAACTGGCGTATCCGACCTCAACTTCACGGGCTTGAAACATGGGGGCAAACAATGAGGGACATCCTCCGGGTTTCTTCTTCTCATATCTTTTCCTCTTGCGACATCCAGAAGCCAGACTCCACTGACGAGTCTAAATTTTTGGTGTAATGGCTTGTATATACATAGTCATCCTTTAGTTATTGTCCCTTATTATTGTTATAATTGTTAGCCTATGTAGTTGGCTACATTTTCCCCCTTTTTTTTCCTTCTCTTTATCTATCTATGTAACTTTTTCATACATCAATGAAATGGTTTCTTTTATATGAAAAAATATATCCGAGAAATCATTTCACATTGAAATGTCAGGCATACTTAACTTAAGAATTCTTGGTGAATCATAAAAAAAGTAAAACTTGTTAATATGGGGTATATATCAATTCTAAGTTTTTCTAAACCACACTTACATAGCTTCTCGATCTCTTTCTTTTATGTTTCGGTGTGATTAATGTACCCTTCTCTAGATAGGAGCCATACCAACACTCAAGTAAGCAGCTGCAGCAGTGAGCAGACCATATTATTCCTTTTTTTTTCCCTAGCCGCTCTTTGGCATTTTCCCATGTTATGCTCTTACAAATACTTGTCTAGATCTCCGGCGGTTGTCTTATTTCTTTCCTGCATGAAATTTGATACCCACTTCCTCATTACGATCTAACCGAAAGAGTTTTCTGTATTTCTATTGGATTTGGGTAGATGCTTTGTTCCTTCTCCAAGAAAATGAAATGATAAAAATAAATATTCAATTCCCGTTTTGTGAAGCACCAGTCATATGATGTTTACAAAATGCGAACAAATGCTCTCTCTATCTTCAAACACAGTGTTCCAAGTTCAGTATGTCCTCTCTGTTGAATCAAGACGCGGGTCGCTTAACAAAACTAGCTTCACATATTTGATTAATGTCCAGCTTGCAGTCATTGCACTCACCCTTCTCTTTAGATGCAGAATGCTAGAGTAGTCTCTATAGACGGTCGTTCCAGGAAATAAAAAAACCATCAAATGCCAATTCCTCCAGTTGCCTTGCAAAGAATCCCAGAGCCTTATTGTCCATCTCGCACTAGAATTTCATCGTACGTGATGCCAAGTCAAGTTGACTCGCTATTTACGTTACTGTAACAATGAAGCTAATCCTCTCGTCCAAAATATCCATTCAACAACATTTTCTATAAAATGCTCAGCGCCATTCTATGCGAAATCAGGAATATATAAGTATAAAATGTCAACATGGAGAGATTGAAGAAATAAGAGGAATGAATACTGATACACTAAAAAAATCAAGTCAAATCAAAAGTGCAAAAAGAATCACGAAATAAATAAATAATAATAATAACACACCGTATTTCCAGCACCAGAATCAGGAGTAGGATCGGGCGGAGGAGGAGGTGGCGGAGGCGGAGGGGCGGCAGATTCTCCCTGCATCGAAATACCACGTGATGGATTTCAAGTCCCCCACCCGTACAAACACATCTCAAGACAAACGCCACAAACATTTCAAAATGAACAAGTAAAACCGATAAAAAAAAACTCCGTAAGCTAAATGCTAAAACAACAAAACAAAACCTGATGAGGTTCGGCATTTCGGCTAGTCATCGTCGTAACCTCAAATCAAAGCATCATATCCATCACCAAATCAATCGACCAAAATCCACTGCAACAAGGACTGATCAACATAATCAAAATGAAGCCGAAACATACGGAAATAAACCAGAAAACCGAATCAAGGTTTTCGACAGAATACGTTTCATTCCGCGAAACGAAACGAACAACGTACGATAATTCAAATATTCCAAAACAAAGCCGAAACGGAAACAAGCATTACCTCGTGTAGTGGAATTTGAAAAGAGCAAACGAGAGAGGGAAAGAATTTCTTTCCAAGAAGCGTATAGTGAAATTTTCTGTTTCTGTTTCTTCTGGTTTCTCTCTCTCTCTCTCTCTTCCAACGGGAATCCGGAGGTCAAGCAAGCGCCATTCGTGTTACGAACGTGTTGGAGGGAAATAGACGAATAAGGGCTTTTCGGTAAATTCATTCTTCTGACTTTTTTTACGTTCCTTTTTCGAGGTTTGTCCGATGTGGGCGATTTGTTCCTACGTTTTAGAGGAGGGACAATGTGGGACCTTTCCTTCGCCTGCTGATGACGTGGACGGCTGGGATGCAATCTCTTCCGGGCTGGTAATAGTTCTTTTTAACTATTTTTGTAAGGCCATTTTTTATATAGCAAAAAAAATCATCCAACAAATATTATGAATAACATTTTTTTTTT
>JBBMEG010000015.1:7752198-7765455 GCA_037832605.1 Cyclanthera cordifolia | reverse complement strand
TTTTATATGTAATGGCTTCTTTTAATTAAGACTATTATGACTTATTTTTTAATTTTTTAGTACAATCTCAAAATTTTTATAATTATTGAACTACATGAAAATAATAATTTTAAATTATTTATCATTACAAATTCAAAATTTCTCATTCGAGTCAACTTTTGTCAATGCAGCAACAATAATAGCAATAACAAAATTGAAATAATATTTTTTTTCATTGTTTCTCTAAATGCCTAATTTTTAATACAATTTTCAAATTTTAATAATTATTGAGTTAAACATAAACATAAAACTATATATATTTGTGCAAATTAAATTTTTGTTCATTTTAGTAAACTTATAGCCAACACTGTTTTCATCTTTATAATTGCATTTATAGTTTCTAATATAATTTTTAAGTTATAAATATTATCTAGCTTACTTAAAATCATAAATATAAATGGTTAATATTTACAAATCATTTTTTAAAATTTTAAATTTGTTAGTTCAGTGACAATGAAAGAGAATCATTTAAACTCAAAGCCTATCTATCACGAAAATATATTAATAATGTTGAATTATTTAAAAAAAAAATTACCATCTAAATTATTTTTAAGTGAATATGACACAAAAACACAATAAAAAAATCTAAAAAAAAGGGAAAATTAGAGGAGTTTTGTTATAATGTTTGATAGAACAAGATATGCAATTATGATGTATTAAAAAAAAAAAAAAGAAAAAAAAGTCCGAACTAGTTACTCGCCTCCTCTCCTCAGCACCTAAATCCAAACACCCGAAATAAAAATGAACAAGCAAATTGAGTCCACCAAACTAGACCCAATAAAATTAAGTCCACAAGCAACAGAGAGTTTCTCTCGGCCTTCAAGTTCTTCATCGGACAGGGACCAAAACACGATCCTCATGGCTTTCGAAGGGATGAACAATCGTAATTGAAGATCGCAGTGTGTACGCGCCAGAGCATGGAGTTTGAGTTGTCTGATCCAAACTCGAATTTCGTTGATAACGGTAAGAGGAAGAATAATTTGGAGAGCCAAACGGATGATCGTGTTCGCGTGAAGAAGAAGACCTTGCAGGCTGTGTTGGAGCAGTGTCAGCGAGCTCTCGAATCGCTCAATGATTCAGACGAGGGGAACGATGGACACGAGGATGAGGATGATCGGCTTGGTGAGGATTCGGGGTCTGTGCGAGGTGACAGAGAAGCTGACGAGGTATGGGAGTTTGCTTTGGTTCTTGAATTGTTTAGTTTCAGGGGTTTTAACTGAGAATTCATGGATGAATTGGCTTGATTTCTTATTTTATCTGATTTAGAAGAGTTCAGGACGATGATTTTGAAAATGCTATGCTATGCGAGTGGTTCGTTTAAAGAGGGGTTTTCTCTTGTTTGGTTCGCATTGCTATTTGTTGTAAGAAACAATTTCATAGATGATAATATAGGATAAATTAAAAGCTCTCAAAGGATGAACATATTTGCACCACATAAAAACATTAGCGAGGACCATATCTAATAATTATCAAAAGTAATGAAAATATCCAAAGATTACAGAGGAAAGAAGTTCAATGAAACGCCGAAGTACCTTATTTGGGCCTTTGAGTGAATAATCCACAAAAACAGAAGATAGGAAGTCAAATATGCAATAAGATAGACATTGATCTATCAGAAGCTTCCAATATATAAATCAAAAACCGTCAAGCAAAAGGGCAACGAACAAACAAATGGCTGTCATTAAGGCCTTAAGACTTTTTTTCCTGAAAAATTGAAACTATGATCCTCCATTCATTCAATCTTTGTAAAACTAGAAAGGTCAATGAAAAGGTTGGAAAAAAGGGCAAAATCAATAAATTAAAAAAAAGGGGAATCACTAAGAAATAACATATCCCCTCTCCCTTAAACCGCACCTATATAACCCCACGGATAAGCGCTCCAATTGTAGTAATCAAATTGTACTTTAAATATTATGATCCATAGAATTCACTTCAAGACACCTTTCTGCAGTTGTGTGATCTTCTCAAATCTAAAGTCGAAGGCCGTGACTTTCTTGAAAAGCTAGAGGAAGCTCAAGCAACAATTCCGCAAAATACATCTGGTATGTTTTCAAACTTCGAATCTTAATCATCGCTTTATCAAGGAATTGCAAACAAATTGTAGTTTTTGCTTGTGCAGTTTAATATTTAGGTGTTACTGAATCCTCTCCTTTGAGATTAAAACAGATTGTTCTCTTTATGAGGATATGATTTATGAATTACTATTATTTATTTCATTTCATTTTTATTACTTATTTTCTTTGTAATGACAGAAGAATGTAGTTCTTGGGATGTGGTCAGTGATGTGGATCTATGGGAAAGTGGTGATGATCTAGATCGGGATGGTTATGTCGTTGTGAAGCAAGAGGATATAATAGATGGTATTGCTTGCTTCATGGCTGCATACTTATCGTCTTTAAAGGAAACCAAGGTACTCATATCATCTTCTCTCTCTCATGCACATGAACCCATGCTTACATACATATGGTGCTGATAATGGACCATTTTCTAGTTGTTTAGGTTGGATAATGGAATCTATGATCTGTTTGATAAGTATATAAGAGTCTATGATTAAAGTTTGAGAAACTTGGGTGGTTCATAGTTTTAAGTGTGTTGGTTTACGGTACCCTGAAAAGTCATAAAACTTTGTAGTATCTTAGCTCAACAATCTTGGGTTCGCCACTATTTTATAGGGGGTGGGTTTTTTTTTTCAAGGAAGGGGTGGGGATGTTTGAAAAAAGTAATTGAACTTGTGGCACGCCATTTTCTTTGTCATTTGAGGGAGACTCAAATAAGTAATATAACTTGTATTGCATAAGGTATCTTTTTATCTACATTTATCTGCCTTTTGATTTTACGTTTATCCCTCCCTTGCTTCTTTATTCACTATGCCTTGGGCTTGAGCTCATACGATGTGTTTCGTGATCCATTGCCGGTGATTGTTCTACACCGTGTTGTCAGATCACTAGATTCATCATCTTATCGTCGTCTAGCTCTTTTTTCGTTTCCATATAAGGTTGTTGCAGATCTTTGGATCTTCTCTTCATGCACCACCTCCTCTCTTTTCGCTTTTCTTTTTCTTCCCTTCTATCATCAGTGTTATCTTCCCATCTCTATCTTTCTTTCTCCCTTTTTATTTTCTCTCTTCGATCTTTCTCTTCTTCTATCTCACTAGGCACTGAATTTCTTTCATCAATAGGTGGGCTACATCTTTCCCTCCTCTCCCCTTGCAACACCCATCGAATGTTACTTACATCGGTCTTTCTTTCTCATTTGATCTTTCTCATTCTTCCTCTCTAGCTTTTCACGACGCTCTTTCTTTTTTTTCTGCCTCACCAAGCTTATATTTTTCATCCTTTGATAGATGTGTTGTGACTTTATGGTACCCTGAAAAGTCATAAAACTTCGTAGTATCTTAGCTCGGCAATCTTGGGTTCGCCACTATTTTGTAAGGGGATGGGGTTTTTTTTTAAGGAAGGGGCGGGGGTGTTTGAAAAAAGTAATTGAACTTGTGGCACACCATTTTCTTTGTCATTTGAGGGGGATTCAACAAAGTAATATAACTTGTAGTTGTATCGCATATGGTATCTTTTTATCTACATTTATCTTTGGGTTTTGCACCTGTTTATTATTTTTCTTTGTAGTTGGCATCATCTTCTTCTCCCCATTCTCTTCTTGTATCTATCTTTACTATAAATCTTTCATATATTCACGAAATAGCGTGTTTTCTATCATAAAAAGTTATAGTCTTGACTTGATTTGATTTCGTTAGACTGTAGTCCATTATGGTGATTGAACCGAGAGACCCCTATCACAAAAGTATACTATAGGAGAAGGGAGGGGGGGGGGGGTGGTGGTGGTGGGGGTAAAAGAGAGGGAGGGTGAATATTGTCATTTTCCTTGTGGGGCCCTTAAGTGGTTACGAGGGGCAGTACGGGGGTTATGTAAGGGTGGGTGGTGAGTGAGGCTAGGCATCTTTTTTGCATCTTCAGTGTGTAATTCTCACAATGAGGATTAGGGAGAGCAGAGGAGCTCTAGAAAACTCCTCCTATGTTGTTTTGGTTCATGAGAACTTGTTGATAAATGTTGTTTTGGTTCATGAGAACTTGTTGATAAATAAAATTGCATAGGTTAAACCTATCATATTGTTGCTTTGGGTCGTTTTATTGGCCTTTGTACATTCTTTCATTCCTCTCAATGAAAGCTCGATTCCTTACCCCAATAAAGTTGTATATTGATTTCCTTGCCCCAATATGGGCATCCTGTGGGTTGTTAAATTTTATGGACACTTCTCTGGAAATTAATTTAGTTAAATGTTGCAGGGGTCAGGCAGTTCGTTCGTATTGCACATTTTTTTGTTCTGTTAGGGTGTATGAATTTGACTGTGCTAGGTGAAACGAATAATAAAAATATTGATGTCACCAAAAATCTATGGTTAGCCTAGGGGTAAAAAAGACATATCCCGTGAAAATAGTCGAGATGCTCTTAAGTTGGCCCGGACACTCACGGGTATTAAAAAAATAATTTATAAACTCTCATTGAAGTTCCTTTGCTGTAAATAGCAGAAGAGTGTGGCAACTGGCCATTTTTTCATAGCTATCATTATTATGAGCTAGAGCCTACAATCCACCTTTTCATTTGTTCTCATTGTTTTGCAGGAATTGTCACCTAACCAGTTACAGAATGGTGAGTCTTGCCGCTTTTCTTGTTGACAATATGATTTTGAATTCAGTAGATCCCAATGAGTGTTGCCGGGTGAAAATGTTCAGAGGGTCATTAATAAAAAAGAAGCCTTTTTCCTGTTGAAATTTAGATTATGCTATAAGCATTTTAGTTCTGGCCTGATTATATCTAGAATACCACGCAGCTCTTTGCAAAACATTCTCAGTGAAGAAGAGAAAAGGAAAACTCCGGAAAGCATGGGATGGAAGCAAGGTCATATATAACGTGGCGTCCTGGGGAGCCACTGCAGTTGGGTATGTTAATTAACTGGTGTGTAAAAGTTTCTTTCGGTTAGTTAAGATAATTAAATTTACTTCAACCTATAAGCTTAAGCTTTTAGGTTGATTCGTGATTTAACCTAATTCAACACTTTCATTTAGTGCTTGAGAACCCTTAATTATATCGACCATGAGGGTGGAAAATCATTTTTTGTCATATCCATACTCACTCAAATGTGGTTACCTGATGTTGCTCCTTTCAACTATTTTGTTTTATGCATCCATGTCCAAACTAAAAGGATTTTATTTATATATTTTTTTTTTTGGTTTTTCTTGTATTTATATATAAATCCTTGAGAAAGAATGAAAGAAAACAAGTGTATATAAAAGGATAAAACTAGAGTTTAGTTCCTATGTTTTGAAATATGGTCCGTATGCTTTAATAAAATCTAAAAGATAATCTATGTCGTTCTTAATTGTTGGAAAATAAAATATGTAGATGTTAGTTATTTAGGTCTTAATGATTTAAGTATGACTTAAACAATTGATTAAACAAAAAAAAAAACATTCATACATTAGAAGTTACGTTCACGTATTTAAGTCGCTTGCAGTTTTCGAACATGGATTATTTTTTAAGTTATAACAAACTATAAGGACTATTTTCTTTCTTTTTTTTCTTTTTTTTTTTTCAAATTATAGGGATTAAAATTTATTTATTTTAGCTAGAGGGACTAAATTTTAAATTTTAAAAACATAAGAACTAGTCTAATTTTATTCTAATTGTATGGACCTTAAATAAAGAGTAGGGGGTGGTGTCATAGAGCCCACCAAACAGGAGACAACCTAAATAAACAACCTGCATCTAATAAAGCAAAACAAAACAAAACAGCTTATTTATGTATGTATGTTAGCTTAACATATTGAATTTCTTCTTTTGAAACTGGAAGATCTGACGTTTCCTGCAACTTATATACACAGGATATACCAGAACCCTATGATTCTAAACGCTGCTTCCAAAGCCTTCTGGACTTCCTGTCAAGTAATTTCAAAGCTTCTCTAATATCCCTTCCATTTGTCTATATAGTGCTCAAATACTCTCTGGAAAAAAAAAAAAAGGTTGCCTTTTGGGTTTATTCTTCTTTCATGCATCAGATTGATTTACTCCATGAAAAATACAGTCTTGTAAATATTCCTCCTGTTAGGATCATGTCATTGGTTGAAATTTCTCTATTTATTCTAAAAATTATTATTTGTTTACTTTCTTACCCTCTTATTTCTATGTTGACTGGATACCCTTTCAAGAATTATAAAAGATCTTATGATCTAGGGTAGTTATAAATTTAATTCTTAAAGAAAGTTAGAATTTAGTACAAATTTAGACTTTAATTTCTGCGGTTTAGAGAAATCTACAATTTAGTCCATATGGTTTGAAAAATTAGAATTTAGTCATTAAGATTTGACAAAATCTAAAAAATAGTCTTATGTCTTTCGTATTTGTTGAATTAAATAAGTTGAAGTTAGTTATTTATGTTTAACGATGAGAGTGTAAGTAATTGATTGGTAAAAAAAATGCATCATTTCATATATCAAAAGTTAGATTACATCTACGTACTTAATTCACCTACGATGTACGAATAACATGGATTGTTTTTTAAATTTTATCAAATCATAGATATTAAATTCTATATTGATCCAAGCTATAAAATCTAAATTATATATTTCTTAAAACTATAGGGGTGTTTGCAAAGTTGTTTTGCATAACCAACGCTCCAGAAATGCACGTTTTCATATATATATATATATATATATATATATATATTATTTTTTTTTCTTTTTCATTTAATTACATTTTCTTGTTTTCTATATATATTTTATTATTGTTTTTTTTATTTAGTTTACCTAATATTTTAATTCATAATTTTAAAGTAATTGTAATTTTATAATTAATTTTACATTAAAAAAAATATGTTACAAAATTATATTTGGTTTTAATTTGATAATCAATTTATATTTCATGATTATTTGAATATTTTTTTTCTAATTTAAATAAACAAGAGATTATAAATATATTGAAATCTTTGTTTGTTTTGTTTGTTGTGATAACGTGGTAACAACATTTTTATTAATGTTTTTTTTTACTTTGATAGTTTAAAAATATGTGTTATAATTTAAATTTAATTATAGGTCTATAATAATCTTTATATTTAATAAGTTATATGGTAGATATTATTTTGTTTTTGTTAAATATTTTGTACTTCCAATTAATTTATGAGAATTGTTCACATTCTCATTTATTAATATATATTGTCAATATTAATGGTAGCTTTATAATTATTACATATTGTTTAAAATAAATTGTATTTTCAACTAATAATTTATATAATAAATATGATTAATTAGTCAAAGATATTTCATATTAATTAATTTAAATTTTTTTCTTCCAAATAATTTTGTTCATTTTTCGTAACTTTTTTTCCTTTAAATTTGAATTTTATTATTTTAGTATATATAATTTTCCACTTCATTCTCAATATGATATTTTGAAAAATAAATTTTAAATTAAAACAAATTGTAATTTTTTATTAATAATATTTTTTAATTAATGATAATTTCATAATGTAATTTACATTTTATAAATATATTTCGTAATGCTAAATTAATGTTAATTTCATAATTAAATTCGTATTTTAAAAATACGTTTTATAAATTAAACTCAAACGGAAGTAATACATATTTTTATTTTCAATTATTTTAAAATATTTATTAATTCATATTGTCTTTTATTTCCTTTCATAAACAAGAAATGCAAAAAAATCTTCAATATTAATATAATTTGAAATTGAATAATCAAAATTTTAAAAATATATTTTTTTTTATTTAAATATTTTCATAAATGTCCATCCTACAAAAGAAACAACAAACGATTTTCATAACTTCTCCGTAAACATTTTTTATCCAAACAAAAAGTAATAAGACATGTATCTTATAAACACTCTACCAAAACCTTCAAACAAACTAGCTATTGTTAAATATTCAAAATAACTCTTCCATAAAATCTTAAACAAACACCTTCTAGAGACTAAACTCTAACATTTTTTAAACCATAGGGACCAAATTTATAATTTACCGATCTAATATTTAACTTTTTTTTTTTTGAAATGGTGGTCGAAAGAATCAATAGGATCTTCGATGACATTCTACTACGATATACAATGGACCGTCATGACATCGTCTGCGTTCACAAAATTAAAATGGTGAAGTGCTCTCTGTAATTAAACAAGTCTTGTTTACTCTACCCAGTTGCATTGTTTTCAGGATTCTTTTGTAACCACAACATTTGTCATCTTTCTTCCTTTAAAAAGGATTTGTATTGCTGCATTTAAGAAAGAATTCGTCACATGTGCTTGGATTATGTAAGTTGTAAAACCCAACTGACATCAACTTGGATGGTCCAAGATTATGACAGTGATAGTTTCATTTAAACAAAATGGAAAAATAAAACTATATATTAGCAATTTTTAAAAATATGATGGTTGTAGAATAAAGCCTATGGTACACCCGATGTGCAATCATGGTCAATTGAAGTTTTTGTGTTAGATAGACAAGATTGATTGGATTTCGATTCCACTATAACTGGAGAAACCATACCCTCCCTAGTCCAAGCTTCGGAAAATACTATAGAAACTGTGGTACGAGAGATGTTTACAAATTAATGTCATACGTTGGTTATAAACCTGAGACCTTGAAGAGAGAACATATCTTCAAATCTCAAATAGCGTAAGTGGTCGAGAACAAATAAATATATATCATATTCATTAGTTTGAAAATTTAGTTAGTCTTGCATGATATTTAGAGAAGAAAAGGAGGGGAAAATAAATAAATAAAAAGAGAATTCCAGTAAATATCAATTGCATGTGGAAGCAAGAGAAATTGTTTTTTTGTTTCCTATTACAAATGACAACGGATTTTGTTATTGTCACATTTTTGTTTCTGTTACAATCGACAACGGATTTTGTCCTAATCAAAATGTGATATGTTGTCATGTCTGACCAGTGGCCATATTACTTTCGGCTTTAATCCAAAATCCGGAAATTAATGGCCACTTAAAAAAGGAAATAGATTCAAAATTCACTTTATCAACGCGTGTTAAACTTAAAAAAAAGAAAAAAGAAAAAAGAAAAAAAGAATATTATTTCCTTTCTCCGATATCATCTGCCAAGAATAGAATAACTCGATTGACATAAATATGTGACCGTGTGTGTTCATGACAAAGGTCATAGATTCGAACCTTCATTGTTAAAGATATGCCAATTAATGTATAAGCAAACAACCAGTAATAATAATCTTCTAAGATTGACCAAAAGAGCTACTCACACTGCAAGATCACGGGTTCCAAACCCACAATCTCAAAAAAAAAAAGAAAAAAAAAAAGAACTTCTAGGATTGGAAACCTCAGTACTATTATACAATGAAAACAAAAAAACAGCAGAAGAACAGACTTGTGTAATAATCTCTTCTTGAAGCAAAAGTATCTTTGTTATTCCTAAATTTGGTGTAAAAAAAGGTGTTTTTTCATAGAATTAGTTTCCAATATTCACGAGAGATTGAAGTCTGTGATAAGCAACACAGAAAAAAAGTGTTACAATTTTATTAAGAGAGCCAATGTTCACTTACTTACTGCTAAGCATACAAATCGTCAAGATTACACTCTCCAAGGAAAACCTTAATGCTGCGAGGGGAACCACAACTGCCTTCAGCAATCAGTGCTCTATCATTGGCGGCCATGTGAGCAATAATCTTGTATATCATTTCAATCTGAAGTGTATAACAAACATAGAATAGATTAGTGACTCATCACAGCAAAGGGAATTTTATGTGTTGTTTACTTTTTCTTTTTTTTTGAAAAGAATTTGTGTTGTTTACAAATTCCATTATCAAATATGTTCTTCTTACATCCTCAGGAGCATGGCAGCGTTCAGCTACTTCATCAAGTGTCAATGGTTCCACTGGCTGTTTGCAGCTGAAAAACAGAGAAATCTTAACTACTACCACAGACAGAGGCGGAGAACGAGAAGCTTTTCTTTTCGCCGGATACAAAGTTGAATGTTTAAAAACCTATTAGATTCGATGTCGCACTCGATACGAATATAAAAGTTATGGGATTGAATTTATAAAAGTTCTTTCAACTATTCTCATTAGAGAACAACCTCGATCGACAATATTTGGTTGTCAAGGTTGGTGAATGGTGACTACCATGGATTTAACTCCTAACCTTTAATTATTTTATTATTTACCTAGCCCTTATTTGACCACTAACTCAATTAAAACTCGTGATTAAATTGTGTGTTCGGGCTAAAACTTGAAGCACTGCATGAAAAAATCTGGGTCTTTATACCTGGCCTCATTAAGTACTGCCAAGACACGCTTTTGGAGAGCCAACACTTCCCCTGCAGCTTTCTTCCCAGCTTCCACACCTGAGATAGCATTTCGTCAAAGAAAAAGTAGAATGTGAGAACAACAAATGAATTGATTTTGCAAAGTTCATTATAAGAGCCAATATGAGAGCACATAAAACACAAACATCAGAAGGGAAAATATCAATGATGTTTATACTGAAGAAATATATATATATTCACCAGGTTGGTGGTATGCATTAATGTTGATAAGGCTGGCATATAATCCAACAGCTCTTTCATAAAGTGCTACCATTGCGCCTACAGATCTAGGATTCACTTCTTGAACAGTGACGGAAATGGACTCCCTATCATTAGCATAGAGTGCAGATCTCGTACCCTGAACAAGTCTCAAATAATTAACAAGAGGAAAAAAAAAACCAAGCATTTGCAGAAGTCAAGACATTTGAACTATGCATTTGTTGTAGAAGCACGATACTAGTACCTGTAGCATACCGAAAAGGTAGTCGCCACATGTAACACCCGGCTCAAGCTCCCAATCATGACCAGGGGGCCTATCACGCAGCACTTCAATAAATGTCACAAAGAAATTGTGCACGCCTTCTCTCAATTGTTGAATATAGCTGCATAGAGTTGTGTGTGTTAGGTGGCTATGTGTTTACCAGGTTTTCATTACAAGGTATATAAATTCCAGCAACTAGTATGAAATCTTACGCATGTTGATCTGTACTCCCTTTGTTTCCATATACTGTAAGTCCCTGATTAACCTATGGAAAGAAGTGATTTAAAATTAGTAAACCACATAATAAGCCAATGCATCTAGATGCAACAGTAACGAAGCAAAAGCAAAGTAATTTCCTAGAATAGCATAGCATTCTCTGCACTTAGATACCTGGGGACATTATGGAAATTGTCCATGGTTGTCTAATTAAGAACATGAAACCTCAAATATTTTGACTCTTTCATTTCTTATAATGTTGACTATTCAATGGAAATGACCATTCTAAGAATGGTTTACAGCAACGGAATTGTCTATTTGCTTATCTTTTCTGTTCATGTCAATGGAAGCATACTTAATGTTTGCAAAGGTTGGAGTATCGAACAAGCATCAAGTGTCGAAAATGCATACAAACTATTATAACAATTTTTTCATCATGGGAATATTCAATAATCAAATTCCCTACATAGATAATGAACTATGCTGTGGGGTGTCAGGCAGGTATTGTTTCATATCTTCCCAATTTTCTTCCATTTAATAAATCAGAATACAACAATAATAATCTTCCAAAATGTTGTAGATACCCGATTTCCATCGAGGTCAAACTCTTTTCCAAGAGATTCCATGACCAGTTGCTGCAAATACCGACTAAACAATAACAAGCTGTCCTTGTAGGGAAGGACAACCATATCCTGAGAAAAAAAACAGGAAAATTAATTATGGTAGATTCATTAGCAACGAGTTTCCAGACTAAAGAATAGGAATAACAAGATTGTCTTACCTTAGATCCTACACCATCAGAAGCCCAATACCAGCACAAAGCGAGTAATGCAGCAGGATTATTTCTAATCTGAACAACAGATGATGTAACATAATTTTATTTCAGTGGCATATTTAAATATCCAGACAGTGGCCAAGGCCAAGGGCGTAGATTATTGAACGAGCTACCACTTGGTAACCTTGGAAATAATGCTAATGACTTGTTTTCTACTTAAGCAAAAGACCTAGCCATATGAGAAAAACACTAGGCAAGTTTCGTTTCTTATTTAAAAAGGATTTACTGAAATCAATCGAGAGAACTCCTCAAGACCAGTCATTAACAAAATTGGCCTTTTCTCTCAAACTAACCAAGAAACAAGTCTAACTAAACTCAAGGAATTGTTCTGACCACAGTGGATCTAGTTGCATCGTCCATCAAAGCAGCGCCAGCAAGCATTTCTCGGATGTCAATTCCCTGTTTTAAGGTTCACATGTCAGGACAACCCAAAAGATGGCCAGTCATAAATTTAAATACTTAAGTCATAAACCTGAAGTGCAGCTGGAAGCAGACCAACAGCAGACATCTCTGATGTTCTACCACCCACCCAATCAAACATTGGAAACCTTGCTAGCCATCCTTCAATCCTTGCAGTATTATCCAACAATGAATTTTCTTGTGTTACGGCCACACCCTGGGTAAAAGAGCAAGTTCGGGTCATAATAGAATGCTTAGGGTAGAGAAAGTAAAACCCATCTCGATAAATCAGAATAAGAGAACTTAAAAAGTAAATACTAAAATTAAAAGAAAATAACAAAACAATAAACTAACACCTTCCCTTTAGAAATTATATTTTTGGCCATGTCTAGAATAGTAGATTTTTTCCTTCTTTTTCTTTCTTTTGATATACGGGAATCAAAGTTTCGCTCCCCTATACCAAGAGTTACGATACCACATCTCTTGGATTAGGGATACTTCAAGGGTGTAAATTATTAAGCTCACTAAAGGGTCTCGAACCTAGGATGTCTGAAGTACCTCAAAAGTCCCAAGTCTCGACCAACTGGGGACTGTCTAGAATAGTAAATTAAACAAACGAACTATGAATAAAAAGATAGTGAAACAAAGAGCAGGAAGTGTAACGCTTACTTGCTCATTGGACCAAATTTTCACTCTAGACTTACAGTCAAAGCCCTGAGCTCAAACATGAAATGTTGAAGGAACAAAAAAAATTTTAGTTCAACAACAACGGGGGAGGGAGAATTCGAAACCATGGTCTCTTGATCATGAGAACACTCCGTTGCTACTGAGCTATTGTTCTTGTTGACAAGGAAGAAATGATTCTAGATAAACTCTAAGAGAATCCACTGCAATTTTGGATATTAATCTCCAGAAGCACTAGATGATTATAAG
>JBBMEG010000015.1:7724810-7740666 GCA_037832605.1 Cyclanthera cordifolia | reverse complement strand
CAAGTATAACCAAAGGCTCAATGAACTCCAATACTCTAACAATTTTATCGGTGTACGCTATTTATCAATATGTTAAAAACTTATCTTATTAATTAAATTTTCTCTCTCACACATATATATGTATCTGTATATATTATTCATTTGTTCGTGTTACATTTGAGTTGAACGAGTCAACAATTTGTCAACCTAAAACCAACTCAACCCAATAAAAACTAGAAATTTATAGCTCAAAACAATTCCCAAATAGAATTATAACACAACCAAACTCTTACGGATTGGGTTGGGTAGTGCAGGTTACTCAAGTTGTCTACTATTTTGTACACTCCTAATTGTGTTATAAACATTTTTATCAGTGTTGCATTCAATCGTCAACTTAAATAGCTTATCCAAAAGAACATTAATGTAATTGAGAGAAATATGACCGGACTAATTTCTTAGGATAGTTATATCTCACGATCCTAGCTATACATTTAATATTTCACTTTGAAGATATTTGTTTCGATCATACCTCTTTTCTTTTTAGTTCAACAATAACTATGATCTTAATTTATTTCAACCACATTAGTAAAAAGTTAGAGTAAACCATCATCTTCTATCCAAGTACTATTGCAATGAACAACAAGCAATTATTTTTAGAATCATGTACACCAACTATACCAAAATAATAAATCAATAAAAAAATACTTTAGCAAAAAAAAAAAAAAAAAAAAAGAAGAAAGTTGAGATTAAAATATTGATTTCTAATATCAATTGAGCTTGCTCAAATTGGCCCTTGACATTTGTAGATGGACACATTGCCACCTTGGTCCCAAGGGCCACTTAAACAAACCAGAATTGACTCTCATAAATAAAAATTAAAAGAAAATGTATTAGGTAGCAACTTTTAGTTATAAAGTTTATTTCTTTCACTTTTTTAATATATGTGTGACATTTTGACCACCCATTGTGAAGAAAATTATATGAAATTATTTTGGCTAAATTATAAGATCCAGATTTTAAAATTTGGTGCCATTTTTAAAATTATTATTAAAATACACTTACTTTGACATTTTGCATGAGACAAATTTCTTAATCCATAATTTTGTTGTCAATGGACAACTCTAAATTACTCTCTTAATTCATTAAGTTCCACGAATCTCGACTAATTTTTAGGGGCCGAATTCACCAAGCGACTAAAATCATTTAAAAAGTTACTAATCATTACACATACATAAAAAATAAATTCAAAACTTGAGAGGTCTCAACCGTTGTGTCGCTTATAAGACTAGTCAAATTTAAAAAATAATTATAAATTCAACGAGTAAAAAAAGTTAACAAATATAATTATTAGTATAAATAAAATTGTCTCATATATTTTTTTTTATAATATTGTCATTTACGAGTATTTATTTATAATACAATATTAAAACCTTACCCAATTATTTTGTCAAATGAATGTATGAATGTTATGCGTTAACACACTTAAATACAAACAATAATATTTGAGAGTGAATATGGATATGGGAACTAATAATTATTAGAAAAAAATCAATAAAATTAATAAAAAGAAATATTAGTATGGAGGTTTGTTTAGTTATATTAATGAACTATTAAAAATGAATTTTTACCACTTTTATTTAGACAACAAACATTCTAACTAGCTATTTAACTGCTCAACATAATAACTTATTTAAACACATTTTATGTATGTTGTATAAAAAATTGAGATGTTTGGATTGGAATTTTAAAAGTATTTAAAATAAGAATTTATTTTGAATATTTAGAAGTAATAATTAGTAATGATTGTAGTAAAAAATATTTTTAATTTAATTTTTAAAAATATTTAGAATGAAAATTTATTTTGATTATTTACAAATTTATTTGGATGTAATATTAAAAATGAAGATTTATATTAAATATTTAAAAATAATTATTACACTACAAAAAGTTTAACAAACCTAACAAAATAAAAACCAGGAAATAAACAACCTTTATAATTAGATTTTTGTTGTTCATAATTGACGTGGATTGCGTATGAGAGGCTCTAAAATCACAACATTCTGTGTTACGCGGCATGTCGACAAGCACACAGACGTCAAGCCGGACGACTCAACAACCCAATCGACCATCTTCCGGTGATCCAATCGCATTGATCCGATCCAGTCGCAAGCTAATCTAGAATACCCACCTTCCTCTTCCTCGAGCTTTGTGGGGTTGCGATGTGGGACGGCGGTTGGCACGGTGGCTTGCCGGGCTCCGATCAGCCACAGTTCGATCAAGAATCATTTATTAACTTTGATTTCTTCTCCGCATCGACTAAACCTAAGGTCATTGTTGTTAGCCAACATCGTCTCTTTGAATTGCTTTTCTTGTTTTCGTGACGGTGACACTAGCTAGGGTTTTGATTTTGTTTTGTTTTAGGATTATTACAAGACGTTGGATCTGGATTACGATGCAACCGATGATGATATTAGGGCTAATTACATACGCCTGGCTCTGGTTCGGGATTTTGTGTTCCTTCCATTTTGATTTGGTCTTGATTGCAGTATTATTGTTTGTGATTATCTCAATTGGTTTGGTTCTTGGAACTGGCTCCATGCAGAAATGGCATCCTGACAAGCAAAAAGATCAGGAACTTAGCACTTCCAGATTTCAAGAAATAAACGAGGCTTATCAAGGTCAGTTTTCAGCTTGTAGTTTTGAATGCCTCTTGCTGTTTGCATCATTTTACTGGATTTTCTGCACTTTCCATATGACACGTCTTTGTCAGGAATTATGTATGCTCGTGAGTTGTGACACAAAAAGGATTTCAATTGATAACACACTATTTGGGTGGCGTGTGCTTGACCTTATCACTTGCGAGTAGTAGAAATGGTGTGGTTTCTAATGTTTGGTTAGAAGGCATATCCAAGAAAAAGGTATGAGTAGTAGAAATGGTGTGGTTTCTAATGTTTGGTTAGAAGGCATATCCAAGAAAAAGGTATTGTTTGATCAGGACTTAGAGGAGCAATTATCATGTATGTATATAAATTGGAAACATATAAGGTATCATCAGAGGAAAATTAGTACAAATGCATAAGGAATATACACTCTCTAGCCAAGGGGATACTGAATATCAATTGAAGTTGGAGTTTCTAAAGTAAGGGTCCTTGTGGTCACCTACCAAGGAATATTACCCACTTTGAGTTACCAGGCTATCATATATGGCAGAAGAGGTGACAGTTCACCAATTAGATTGTTCTATACTGGTACAAACGTATTACTAGTTATATAGGTACAATCCATGGTGACCATCTACTTAAGAATGAATTTCTTATGTATTTCCTCGACATCATAATGTACTAGGGTCAAACGGCCATCTCGTGAGAATAGCCCAAGTGCACGTAAGCTGGCTCCAGCACTCTTGTATATAAAAAACGAGGTTCTATATTGGGAACACGAAGGCCTTAGATGGCCAAGTTCCCCTAGAAATGTGATTTTTTTGGACTTTTTATGGTGTACTAGCTACAAGAAAAAACCAATTGCATCAAGAATAATGAGAAGTTTTCTGAAATAGACGAGCCAAGTTCACAGATATAGATATACAAGGCTTAAAACTAAGCCTAAGAACCCGCTTTCAATTCACAGTTATTAACTAATCTACCGCCGAGAGGTGATGTGTTAACTTGTCTGGTAATTATCCTTTAGTAACTTGAGTTTGATACCAGTGGTTGGGAAAGATGGCGCTAGTATTCGTTAAAGATTTACTATTTTACTCATTATTCAATGCACCTGGTCGGAGTAAAATAGAGAAAAAGGACTTAGTTATAGCCCGATGTTTTTTTATGTGACAAACCTGGAGGCTGGAATGCCTGAAAACAAGAGACAGCTAGAAAAGTTCCAAAAGTGTTTTTATTTTATTGTTTTGCTAATAAAAAATCTCACACGAAAGATCCATTTACATGCAGACGGTTGGGGCTATTAGAAAGTGAGTATATATTTCAAAACCAATTGACAACGAGAGAAGTAGTTTACCTTATTTTAAGAATGCTAGGAAGACTCGCAACTTTTCTAATGTAGAACAATGGGATCATCAACAAGAGCTCATAAGCGTACTATACGACTTACACATCTAGAGGATACGGTACTATCTTGAGTGAAATTCCTTGTGGTGAGCAGCGAATTTACAGTATTGAAAGATAAATATGACATTGTTTCAGAAGTTCATTTGGGGTTGGATAAATGTCAATCTCTCTACTTGCCTTTCTCTTATTTTCTTCTCTCTTGCCATTGTAAGGTCTATTTGGTAGTCGAGGTTGGTTTGGCTTTTGAAAGTTACCTAATCTACAATACCTCCTCCTTATGTCGTGGTGCCTAAGTTGACTCAAACACTCACGAAGATTAAAAAACAACAGAATATTTAATGAATAAACTCTAGATCTAACCTTTGTATTATTCATTGACAGTTTTGAGTGATCCCATCAAGAGGAGAGAATACGATATCAAAGACATGCTGTTCAAATATGATTACAACGTAGTTGTAATAAACCTTCTCTTCTCTCTGCTTGGCTTTTTAACATCTACCACGCCTTAAATTATTCTCATGTCTATAAATTATAATGTTCTGTGCAGGAATATCTCAACCGTTTCAAAGGGCTTATATTAACTTGCAATGGCCTTGGAATCAATCATTCAATTTGGTAAAAGAAAACAGAAACTCCAATCTTTTTTAACACATCCCTCTTCACACACAGTACATGTGGGAATATTTGGCTTATTATCATCAATCTGCTGACATGAAAATTCAAGTGGGATTTTTTTTTTTTTTTTTTTTTGAGTACATAAGGGATTGGAGGATTCGAACCACACATCTCGTGGTCGATTTTACATTCAAGTGGGGCTCTTTGAATCTTTCCAAGGGATCATATTTTCTTCTTATCTTTGTATAGATACCAGAACAAAAACCACTTCATATTTGTATATTTTCTCTTTCCTGACAACCGTTCCACTTCAAATTTACTGTCTTCAATCTGCAGCTTTCTTTTTCTCTTGCATTGTTCTTTTAAGTTGTTGATACTGTAGCTTCGTTATCTTGTTGGGACAGAGGTCAAGGGTTCGAATCACCACCCTCAAACTGTTGTAATCTAAAAAAAAAAAAAAAAACATCCTCTTGAGACAGCCAAAAAATTATTTATTTGTATTATTAATGTGCTTGGATGTTAGTAGGTGTGAAAGGAAAAATTGAAAATCGATGAAACTGAATCGAACTAAAACGATCAAAATGAAACGGTTTGGCTTTTCAGAACAATATTGGATAATTCAATTTGATAATTTATAAAACCGAAATAAACTGGGTTGGTTTCAGTTCTTGATGGAAGAACCACGAACAAGACTGAATATATAAATGTTTAGAAAAAAAAAAATTGGTATGTAAATTTGATGGGTTAACAAATTTAAATGTGAAATATGAAGTAATAGAATGGTAAATATTGTGATTTTTATGGTAAATGTTGTTTTTTTGTTAGTAGAATAAAAATTCTTACCTTCACAAAGAAATAAATTGAAAAATAAATCAAACTTATTGAAATCAATATCAAAAATCAAACCGAATCAAATATAAATCAAATCAATAAAAAAATCTTTTTATTGAACATCGACTTGAACTCAATTATATAATTTATAGGATGTTGGTGTAAGATAATTCCTTACAATATATTGATTTTTTAGAAATTCAGAAGGATCCAAGTCTTCTCATAGCTTATCTCAGAAAAAAAAAATAAATAAAAAAAAGTCTTCTCATGGCATTTATACATTGATCAGCCAATCCGTGAGGGTTGACAATCTCTCTTCCAATAATTGCCTAAAAAATACTAATGGAAAAGCATAAAATAACAATGAAAAAACTCGCATAAATAGTAGCAGCCATCTTCCTTGGCTGTTATTTCTTATTTTCACTCTCATTATTTCTTATTTATTTATATTGAAAAAATTAGTTGGTTTTGTAATTAAGATTTAATTAGAGAAAATTTTTATTAATGCTTCAACGGCTCTAATTTTGACAGGTAAGTGGAATAAATTTCTTTTGAAGAAGATGAATTGGCAGATCTGGTTATTTTTCATGCATTTCCAAGTGGGAAGAACACATCTTTGTGAAATTAATGTAGTCGATATCCATCCTTGCTTTTGCTTTTACGTAGGTATATATTTTTTCTTTCATTTCAATTTTTTTTTTCTGACCAAAGAAAAAAAATAAATTTATATTTTAAAAAGTAGTTTTATTTGTAAAAATAAGGAATCTCCACGCATATTATTCTTAACAAGTCAATCCATTTGGTACATATACCACTAATTTATAACCCACTAATTAAGGATATAGATTTTTAATTTAACCTCTTCGTACAATACTTCACTATTTTTTTTTTTGAAAAATCAAAGTACTCAATTCAATAACAAAACCAAACTTACAAAAAAAAAAAAAGAAGGGCCTAAAGAGCAACAAAATTTCGAAATAACATGTTGATCTCAATCCACTTGGACCGGGACAACATAACAGATGAAAAAACAAGGACCTTTTCACACGTAAAATATTAGTAGCAATTAGTCAACACTACATCGATTGTATTAAAATAAACTTTTGAAGTTAGCTTTATCAACACATTGACAACTGACGAACGATAACTCGCAAAAGAAGAAGAAATGAACTTCAAAACCGTACAAAACACAAAGACTTCGTCGAAAATATCACTAAACGATCACTGAAATAGAATATCCTTTATCGATTAGCTCCTCACCTGATAACAACAACAGAAAAATATAAAGAACCTAGATCTCTCGGTAAGAAAATCCAATACTAGAGTCATTAATAAAAATAATAAAAAAATTTAATAAAGTAGGTCTCGAAAGTGTATTTTTAAGTAAGGGAAATGGAGGAGATTTAAGCCATCAATTGCCTATTACAATATTGGAGGGGACGGGGTAGGGACTCGAACTAATTGAAACCCCAGCTGAATTATCCTCTTTTTTTCACATATAAGTTTTTTTCTTAATAATTATTAGTATTTTTGAAAATTTATTATTATTTGTTTTTTAAACAACCTCATAAACATTATTGAAATTATTAAAAATAGAAAAGAATGTGTTAGCTTTCTCTTTCCTCGCATTTGCATAGCTGGCAATCCTCCCCAACCACTTCGATGTCATCGTCACCAGGTTTAATCCAACGGCTGTTATTTTACTCCAGTTCTACATTCGCCGCAGGCTAGCAAATCCTTTTTTTTTTAATATTTTTCTCTCTGTTTTTTTTTGTGGTTTATTGGGTTTTAAGACCGCCCGCTCATCTTTACTAAAGGCACAATTGAAAAGGCAAAATCCCTTTCTCTATTAATTTCTTCAAGCTCGCCGGAGTTCAATAATGGCAGCCACCGTGCCGGAAAATCTCTCTCGCGAGCAATATGTGTATCTAGCGAAGCTTGCTGAGCAGGCTGAAAGATACGAGGAGATGGTTCAGTTCATGCAGAAACTTGTTCTTGGTTCAACCCCAGGCTCCGAGCTCTCTGTCGAGGAGCGAAATCTTCTCTCTGTCGCTTACAAGAACGTGATTGGATCACTTCGAGCCGCTTGGAGGATTGTCTCTTCAATCGAGCAGAAGGAGGAGAGCCGTAAGAATGAAGAGCATGTTGTTCTTGTTAAGAATTATAGATCGAAGGTTGAGTCTGAGCTTTCTGTGGTCTGTGCGAGTATTTTGAAGCTATTGGACTCGAATCTTATTCCATCGGCTTCTTCTAGTGAATCTAAGGTCTTCTACTTGAAGATGAAGGGAGATTACCATAGGTATTTGGCGGAGTTCGAGGTTGGGGATGTGAGGAAAGCTGCTGCTGAGGATACTATGCTGGCTTATAGGGCTGCTCAGGTACTTGTGACTCTCTCTCTCTCTCTCTCTCTCTATAGTTGGTAGTGTTATTGAGATAACTTTGAGATTGCGTGCTGCTTTTGTGGACCTGTTTGGTTAAATATTCCTCTTTGAATACTGATTTAGTTTAGGATACTATACTGATTTTGCCGTAGTCATTGCATCCGTGTTCTAAACTACAGTCTAAGTTTTAGTTTCCTACGGAGTCAAACCTTGATTTAGTCAGTTCTGATGGATTTCAAATTCTAAGTGTTTGTTTTACATGCATCTATTTTGACTGATGATTCAAGTATTATACATTATTGCATTGGTTGTTGTACCGTTCTTCTTTGGCTCTTTAGTTCCAGCTTTTCAAGTCGTGTTTTCTTTATGATTCAAAGAAATGTAAGCTTTTCTGATCTCCAGTCTTCGCCTAACCATTCATATTTCGCGGCACTTCTAATGTTAAATTATACTCTATCGAATGATATGATATTAAGAATTGTCAATTCGATCATATGGGTGCTTGAGGTTGGATTGTTCTGAATTCTGATTTTGCACTGTTGAATTTTATGCTACTAAGGACGTTGCTGTTGAGGATCTTGCACCCACTCATCCGATAAGGCTGGGCCTGGCTCTCAATTTCTCTGTGTTTTATTTCGAGATTCTGAATCAGTCCGATAAAGCATGTATCATGGCCAAGGAGGTAAATTTGAATCTTTTATTTTTGTTTTCTGTCACCTATTTCTGGTTCATTACCCCCCTTTCTACATTATTTCTCCTCTTTGTTTAACCACTGAGACGCTTTTATCACTGGGCTTCCTTTCATAAATCTGTCACGTGGCACTTTACTGTGGAGACTTCGTTAAACTGCACATTTACTTGCTTAATGTGTTCGCAATGGGCCTTCCTCTTAAAACTTGAATTTTATGGTTATCCATGTTTTTCATTGAATCCCTCATTTGGAACCAGCTTTACCCGCGAAGTACTCTTACATGCATTTGAGATTTGTACATGTTTGTTCAACCTGCATCTAGTTTGACTGATGATTCAAATATTTTAAATTGTTGCATTGGCTTGTGTAACCTTCTTTTGCTCTTTTAGAAATGCCGTGATTTCAAGAATGCCATGAAATGATATTAACCAATGTTATGTTTCTCGAACCACTATGGAATGCTATTTTTCTTTCATAAGAAAATGTATCATGCTCATTTGTGAACTACTTCTTTCTTTCTTTATATAGGCACCTTACTTCTTCGGTAGGTTATTGGATCTGTGACTAAATGTGATTCTGATAAGTCACCGATCAAATATGTGTATTTGCGGATGCCTAAGAAGTAGGAGTTTTAATAGTACTTGTACTTGTGTGGTTTATGTAATTGGCACGTGCGAGTGTCTTCTGTTGAGGTAGTTAGCTTAGGCGGGTAATAGAAAGGAAGCGTAGATTAGTTAGGCAATATTGATTCTTGTCACTGGGGGATGTATTCTCTTTAGAGGATTGGAAAGGGAGCGCTCTTGAACTCTCAATTGATATAAAATTTGGTTCGATTCTACGAGATTCATTGAATGGTGTTTTAATCCATCTCCCTTTGAAAGAGTTCTATCATATATTTTAACTGTCCGCTATGAATCTCCTACTTAACTAATCTTACTGGCCTGTTGTTGACTCTTTACGAAACTAGAACCCTTGTTTCATTTTCTTGGGATCACTTTTGGCTTATTTCTACATTTTCTGTTTGGTAAAATGCGCCAACCTTAAAATTAGCTATCTATTGACTGTGTGTAAGTGCACTTGCAAGCTAAAAGCTCTCCCATATATATATACTTCTTTTGTGTGTGTTAGTCACCAGTTCTTATACTTCTGATCAGGCATTTGAGGAAGCCATTGCTGAGCTGGACACTTTGGGTGAAGAATCATACAAGGATAGTACCCTCATCATGCAGCTGTTGAGGGACAACCTCACTCTCTGGACTTCAGATGCCCAGGTTAGTGAGCACCACCACCCACGCAAATAAGGGAAAAAATGGGATAAATGACAGGTCTTTGAGTTTTAGAGTGTTATTAGGAAGTGTGGACATCCATCTCAAAATCAATTGATAATGAGAGGAGTAGTCCATCTTATCTTACAAATTTTTGGAGGTCTCCACTTTTCTAAAGTGGGATAATGAACTCCTAAACACGCCTCCTCAAAATGGTACCTCTTTTGAGTTCATAAATCTTGAATAGGATTTCAAGATCTTTTTTATTGGACCGAATGTCCGTTTTGGTTTATGAGCTCTGATACTATATTAGAAAGCTTGGACATTCATCTCAAAGTCAATTGGCGATGAGGGGAGTAATCCACCTTATCTTATAAATGTTTAGAGGACTTTTTACTTTTATAACGTGGGATAATAAGACATTCAACAAGTGTCTCTTAGATTATTTAACATTTAATTTTGTGGCTAATAGCTTTGGACTTTAAAAATGTCCATTAGGTTCTTTGAGTATCACAAGTCCTTGAAATATTTAAAAATTTACTAAATTAACTAATCTATTAGATAAAAAAATGAATTTTGTGTCGGATTGGACTCTAAAACTTTCAATTTTGTGTCAAGTTAATTTTGAAAAGGTCAACCTCGAATAGGTCAATGACTAATCAGATAATAAAATAGGTCAATGACTAATTAGATAATTAAAAAGTCAAGTACCTATGAGACACAATTAAAGGTTGTAGAACTTATTAGACATTTTTTTTTAGTTTAAAGACCAAATAGAACATGGACAAAAATGTTCAAGAACCTATCATACATTTTTTTAAAGCTTAGGATCGAGTAGACATAATCTAAAAGATCATTTTTTTTTGAAAATAAGCAGTTTTTTCTCTAATTTCACGAGCATGGTTTTCATCTCTCTCAAAGTAACACTTCAATCCTTAGTCAAATTTCAAACACATGTTTTGAGAACTACTAAAAAAAACAAATTTGTTCTTAGTTTTTGTCTTTTGAAATTATAGGTTTGAAAGAGATGAAATAAATAAGGAAATTCATTGGTAGAAACGTAGTCGATGTAATTTAAAAAAATCAAATATTATGAAAGTAGCGCAAAACTTATTATTTAGTCCAGATGCTAGACAAGGTAAAAATCGTAGCTATTCCTGTTTAGTTGATAGGCCATAACATATGCGAGTAATGATTTGATGCAGGACGCGCTAGACGAGTCCTAGAAGGCAAGGATGAGCTCGACCTGTGTCATGTGCTTATGAGAAGGAAGGGAGGAGGTGGGCTTCAAATGTCATTTGCTTATGCTATTTTAAAATGTGTGAATCTAGAAATTAAACACTTTAACCTTGATCTTGAATTTGAAAGATACAAATTTGGTGGCTCTTTTATTGGATACAGATGAAGTTCTTTTTTACCTTAAAAAGAATTATAATGAAAAAAAAAGGGTTTAGCTTCAGGTGCTTCATTTCTTTGTAGTCTAAAGTTTGATATCATATCCACACTGGAAATATGGGATTTGCTTTTGGTCAATTTGTCTGAATGATTATTAAAAGTTATTGGTTTAACTTTCTCAATTGGTGTCAGAACCACATGAACCAATTGTTTGTATCAATTATTTCTTCCAACTGTTGCCTGATTCGGTTTTGTTTGTTTGAAATTTGTCATGTCTGCCTTTTGTGACAAGTTGGTCAGTTTCAGGCCACCTGCCTTAGGCGGGGGTCCATTTTGTAAATGTGAAAACTTAATAATAATAATATTAAGGTTAAAATACTAATTTTGTCTCTTGATTTGATCATTGGTTTCACTTTAGTCACTTTTGAAGGTTATATGCCGTAGGAGGGGTGTGGGAAAGGAAAGGGAAACCTGTTATTTAGTCCATAAACTTTAATCACATCAATAACTAATTTATTCTTATTTTACTTTATTTATTCTTTTACTTTCCTTCTATTTTCTTCATGTTGTAGTCAAACATGTCCTTAACTTTTTCTCACTTTCATGTCTCGACACCCTGTATATGCTCATTTGTACCAAATTATCTTTACGCTAGTAGATTGTCACATAATGATATTAAGAGTCGAAATTTCAAACAATGTTGGGTTTTGGCATTTATGATAATTTGTTTGAGTATTGTGTTAACAGTAGCAATCCACAATCGAAAAGTGGTTGAAGCGGACATTTTAATCTCCAACCCAATCGTTGTTGATGGAAAATAAAAGAAAAAGGGACAAAGAAAAGAAAAAGAGAATGAGAGATTTGTTGTTCACGTGTTATATAAAAATGACAAAGTAAATTGAAAACGTGACACAAAAATGGTGTATCATGTGGACCACAAATAATTTCAAAAGTTTTTTAAAAGTCAAGTTTTAAACTATAAATTTCAAAAGTTCAAATTTAATCCATACATTTTGAAGTTCTATGTTTGAATCACAAAAAATTCAAAATTGGCCATTTTTTTGTTTGTTTTTCTCTAAGAACATTTTTCTCAATAAATTTTAAAAAAGTACTCGCCTTTTAGCTTTATCTTTAGTTATACTATAATTATTAACATTGTTGAACAAACTTCGACTAATATTAATTTTAAATTTATTATTGATAAACAATTTTATGTTTTTTTTGCAAATTAAAAAAAAATTAAAGTTAAACTTTTAGAAATTTACAGATCAAAATAAATAAAATTCAAAATTGAAGGAGTAAATCTATTCTTTTAAAAGTTTAGGGGTGTTTGTTTGTAAAACTGTAGAGTATTTAGAAATGGTGAGTTATTTTGAATGATTATAAAAAATAAATTATAATAATAGCTCGTATGTATAAGATTTTTAAAGAATGATTATAAAAATTCGTTTATTAAATCTTCAAACACTTAAAACAAACATCAATTAGTATTAGGAAACAAATATGGAAATCCAAGTAATAAATAGAAATTTACCATTTATTTTATTATTAAATAAAGTTTTTACGAGGTTCGCCGTTAAAATCACGTCACTGTTGAATTTTGGATTATACACAAATAAAAAATTGATAAAATGTTTGGCGTAACTTTCACGCCGCACCCTACACCCACTATATAACGTTCCTTGCTCCCTTTTGGCGCCCATCACCAGAGATGGAGCATCGTGTCAAAAAACCGCTCCGGCCACCGATTTTATTTTCCGATTATATCATCGATTGCTGTGAAGCCACCGATTTTCACGGTCTCCAAATTGAAGCGAATCGTCTCTCTCCTCAACCGCTCCGGCCACTTCTCTGATCCGCCTCTCACTTCCTCCACCTGCGAATCGCTAGATTTTAGGGCTCTCCGTTAATGGCGATTTCTTCCCACTAGGGATTATTCAACAGTAAGTAATCAATCCTCTCAATTTTTGTAGAAATCTGAAATCAATATCTGAACTGATTTTCCATTTTGTTTTTCTTTTCTTTTGCCCTAATTCGGTGTTTATAATAGCCCAAGAGGAACTGGTCTCTTTGATTGCAAGGTAGAATGATTATCAGAGTTAATGTGGGGTATTTTCAACTTCATGCATCTTCTTTTTGTTTTATTTGGCTGCTTTTCATCGATTCTTTCCTGTTATCAAGTGTGCCTTACATCCTTTATGATGTGTTTATATTTTATTATCTTTAGTTCAGAATGACTATGCCGAAGATGATAATGATTGATGAGTATGAAGAGAAGTTGTTAAAAGAGACTTTAGATATTTGTTTTCCTGGCTACTTGGATTTCGCACTTTTCCTATAGTTTGCGTTTCTTTTCTTTCTTTTTAATCTTCCGTTGCGCTTTTGAAATTTTATTTCCTTATTATCATCCGCACATCAAGATATGGTGATGGTGAACAAACGGATAATACAATAGTTTATGTACTCTTTTTTTCCCCTCAAACCTTCTGTTTTCTTCGTTTGTTTGTTATTGCATTAGTTTACTCTTCATAGTTTGATCGAATTATGTATGTCTCAGCATTTTGTTTGTTTGTTTGTTTGATATTGCATTAGTTTACTCTTCACAGCTTGATCGAATTATGTATGTCTCAACAGTTTGTTTGTTATTGCATTAGTTTACTCTTCATAGTTTGATCGAATTATGTATGTCTTAACATTTTGTTTGTTCGTTTGTTTGTTATTGCATTAGTTTACTCTTCACAGTTTGATTGAATTATGTAGATTTTACTTTTTGTAACAGAGAGGAAAATCGATTTTTGTATCTTCGGTATAGAGATTCGTTGTTGCGCGGTTGAAGTAGAAGGTGTCGGATGAACAACTTGCTGAGCAGGGTAAGATCACTATTTGGTTTTAACTCCCTTTGGTTGAATACTAATATCTGCTCTGGTGAGGCCTAGCATAATAGGGGTGAAAGGAAAAACCCAAAACTGACTGAACCCAACTAAACCAAATCGATCTAATGGATTGGTTAGGTTTTTTAGAACAATATTACATCATTGGTATGATATTTAAAAAAACTGAAACATATTGATTCAATTTCGGTTGGAAGAATCAACTTAAAATTGAATCAAACCGAATATATAAAATACAAAAGAAAAATATATATTGATACTTTGATTTGATGGAAGAAAAAAAAAATAGATTTGAAATATGAAGTAAAATTGTAATAAATGTTAAGTTATTTATGGAAAATATTGTTTTTTAAGGTAAAAATCAAATAGAAAACCAGATAAAAAATTGAAAAATAAATCAAATTCAAATCAAAACAGAAACATAATTGAATCAGACCAATGCTTTTGTCTTTTATTGGATACCATTTTGGATCCCATCCTTGAAAAGTTAAGGATATTGGTTCGGTTGTCTTTTTTGATACAAAACCGGCAAAAATCAAACCGAATTCGCACAAGTAATCTTAACGTACCGATCAACTCTGATTCTATTCCCCTTCTTTTTTTTTTTTGTCTTCTTCGTAATTATATTTATTCGTGATCTTTCAAAAAAGGTTGTCAATATTGGAGGCTCTCAACATGCTGACTATATCATCAACACGATTCCAGGTTTTCCTTCTATTGATTGAGAGGTTTATTATTGCATAATTAGATAAATTTGAAAGCTTTTCTTTCGCATATAAGTTCTTTATTTTTGTGCATCCAATATAATCAGACCTGGTACCCTGTATGAGGAGCCAAAATGACAAGTTAGCTGAGCTGTGTACGTGGATATTCATATTACCTTCTTGGAGCTGTGATTTTTTGCTTTCTATGGTCTTGGTAACTGCTATGGAGTTTGAAGTAAGAACAAGAGCAGCATAGCATGCATGCTCTTTTATGCAAGGTAAACTTGTCCTCATTCCAATTACCTCCGTATCAAAAATTAATTGAATGGTTCTTAAAATATCATTCCGTTCATCTAAAATATTTATTTATATAATTAAATTTATCTCTATCTATAAGTTTAAGCTTTTGGTGTAAAGACCCGACTGAACCACGTGTCCAAACATAGATCTTTATCTTAATGCATGAATTTTAACACTTAAATGACGTGGGCATATTCTTAAAAACAGAATATTTAAATAAATAAAATAATTGTAATTAGATTCAAAAAGCTCTCAAAACAAGTTAAAGGTACCCGAGTAAAATTCAAAACGGTTATTAGAAAATTGAAAAACTCATAGTTTAAAATTGAACCTCATTTTTTTTTCTTTTTTGCGCATTGAAATGTCTACTCTTTTTTGTGTGGAGATTATAAGTCGGTATTTTTCTTTCAAAACATGTTTGTTTTTTTTTGTTTTTTTTTTGAGAAATTCAAAACATGTTTGTTAGACTTTTGAGACGTCTTATTGCCATTTGTACCAAAATATTAGAAAAATACCTGAACATTCGACCGAAAACCCATGGACGTGGTATATAATACACGAAGAAAACTTTCTATTTTTTACATAAAACAGTCCAGTTTTAGAAGTCGACCGAAAACCTCTTCTTATCATATAAATAGTCACATTCATCAAAAATGAGACATAAGATTTTGAGTTTTCCAAACCGTTGGTCGAAAATTAAAAAAATTTAATAGTTTTAAATTGAACCCCAATTTTTTTTT
>JBBMEG010000015.1:7707413-7722791 GCA_037832605.1 Cyclanthera cordifolia | reverse complement strand
AAGCAATTTGGTTTTGAAATTACTTAAAAAATCTAAAGACTAAAATTAGACTTTTGAAAGTCTAGGACCAAAATGAAATAAAGGTGAATGTCTAGAGAGAAAAAAAATGATATCTTAACCTAAAAACTTCATCTAATAATTTTTTTTTTTCATGATTAGCAACAAAATGTAAAAATTTTCCCAATTATCTACAAACAATGAAATTAACCGGCCACCGATCTTTTTGATAAAAATTCAAAACTAAAATAGAACCTAAATTAAGAATTTAGATATTAAAATTGGATTAATAACAACAAGTGAAAATTTATGGACTATAATGACTTTTTTTATTTTTAAAATAACATACGAATAGTTTAAGAATTAAAATGAAAAATACGAGTAACTAAACCATGATTGTTCATGATTAAATTAGCAAAAGAGTACTAGCTCAACCACATTAACGAATGTCGAAAAACTATGGGATCACGGGTTCGATCCCTAAAATCTGGAATGGTTATAATCTAAAAAAAAAAAAAAAAAAAATTGAATTGGTTGCAATTTGCATTATAGAAAAAAAAAAGGATTGCGTAGCATTGGTTAAAATCACAACATTCCGTATTACGCGGCATGTCGATAAGCACAGGCTCACAGACAAGCTAGACGGTCAGCAGCTCACCGGCCACTTTCCGGTGATCCAATCGCCTAAATTCATCGGCTCCGGCGACAGTCCCAAGATCATCTTCCTGAATCTCTCTCTCCGTCGCGTTTCGATGTGGGGCAATTGGCACGGCGATTTGCCGGACTCCGATCAGCCACAACTCGATGATGAATCATTTATTAACTTCGATTTCTTCTCCGTCTCGACCAAACCTAAGGTTACGTTGTTGTTAACGAGCATCTTGCGCATTGCTTTTTTCCTATTTGAATTTCATGAAGCTAGCTAGGGTTTGAGCTGATTTTGGGTATTTTTACATGTTGATGAGGTTTTCTAGGTTTTGTTATTTTTTAGGATTATTACAAGACGTTGGAGGTGGATTACGATGCAACTGATGATGATATTCGAGCTAATTACATTCGCCTCGCTCTGGTTCGTGCCTTTGTGTTCTCTTTACTTCGTACTCGTTTCTTGTTTTTTTTTTTCGTTATTCGTTTTGATTTTGTCCTAGTTTCAGTATTCTTGTTGTTTGTGGGTGTTTATCTCAATTGGTTCTTGGAATTGGTACCCTGCAGAAATGGCATCCCGATAAGCAGAAAGATCAGGGTGTTGCAACTTCCCAATTTCAGGAAATAAACGAGGCTTATCAAGGTCAGTTTTCAGCTTTCAGTTTTAATGCGTCTTATCTTTCGCATTATTTTTCCGGATTTCGTGCATTTTTCATATCATACTTGCGAGTCTTGACGTATAAAAGATTCCAAGATATTAAAGATTGTCTACAATAGGTTGCTAGGTTGGGCCTTGGAGATGGATGCGGGTGTTCCTTGATATAAAGTGAGGCAAAACTTCGATTCTAGTTATCAAAAGAAAATGTATTTATGTTACTAGGTCATATATCATGTCAATTGAACTATGTTGGCAGCCTATTTGTTCACCTGCGAGTAGTAAAAATTGTGTAGTTTGTAATGTTTATCAGGAAGAAGCATTATCCTTTCCCCCCTCCCCCTCCCTCCTTTTTTTCTATACATCTTGCTAATAGTTCTGCAGCTGTTATAGCTGCTGCTCTCGCTTGCAAAAAGAATAAGGAATAAATTATAGGTTTAATTCCTATGGTCGGAAGAAAGTTAGAGTTCAAACTAGAATGTTGTTCCTGTGGCATTAAAGACTAGAATTCTTATGATTTGATAAAATCTAAGAAATAGTCTTTGTCGTTCCTAATTGTTAGCAAATTTAGTACGTGAAAGTTATTCACGTGTCAATGATGAAAGTATGAGTTTGAGTGATTGGAAGAAAAATAACCACATCTTTTATATAATTAAACTCCACGTATTTATTCGTTTGCAATTACTACCGACAAGGATTATTTTGTTGGTTTTACCAAACCATGAGAATTAATTTTTAGTATTTATATCCAAATTCTAGTTTATGAAAGCGAATGGACTAAATTCTAACTTTCTTCGAACTTAATTCTTTTTTTTTTTTCTTTGAAGCCTGTGGAAAACTTAATACTTTGATCTTCTCTCCTGCTTTTCTATATCGAATACTGTCAACGTAGTGGTTGAAGAAACCGAAGGCCCTTTCTTGTCTCTTTGTGTGATTCATTTTCTTCACTGACGCCTAACTTGTTAATTAGGATAAAGGAATTGCCACTAACCGGCTGGTCTGTTAGCGGAATAGATGAAAGGAAAATGTGTTAGCAGAGGAAAATAGCCCAGGAGGAGTTGAAAACAAACAAAAAAGAGGCATATCATTTACTGGATAAGTTCTGTGAGGTTTGAAACTTGAAAGCACTGTGTAGTTGGGAACTAAGAAGCAAGGACACGGACACGAGATATGGACACGACACGGACACGTAACACGCCATTAAAATGAAATGCAGGATCTAGATACGTCGAGAACATGTTATTTATTATTATTTTTATGATATACTATTAAAAGATCAAATACAAAATATATTAATTATTCTACTAACTATGAAAAATATTTCAAACAAAGATGAATATGAAATTAACCAACGTAATTAGTTAATTCAAACAAATTCATCATTACTTAGGTGCCTACAAAAAACATACAGATGAAAATTTATAAGCCTACGAAAAGCACACAAATCAAAATTTATAAATCTACCATTAACAATGTCAAATATTTTAGTTTTTACTTCATTTCATTTTTCTTCATTCTATTCCCTTTTTCCTTCATTTTTCCATTTTAGTCCATCTATCTTCAATGGACATCGTCGTCGACGACTTCCACTAACACTACCCATTGTTGTGTCATTGGTCACTTTAAACAAATAAATCTTAAATGGGGTGTTCATGAAGTATTCATGGTGTGTCTGTAAAGTGTCTGAAATTAAGAATAATTTAAGGACAAGGAATTTTGAGTGTCGGACACATATCCGAAGAGTGTTCAGAAGTATCGTGTCGAACACGTGTCCGAGATAGATACTTTGTCAAAATAGAAGTCTCCGTACTATTTTTAAGGTGGGAGTTCTGATTAGGAAACTTATTGGAATTCACTGTCAAGGTGTTTCTTTTATGGATTTGCTTGAATATTTTAACCATTTAGTACTTCACCCTGCAGTTGATTGAATTTTGTCTCCGTATGCATTACCAGTCTCTGATTAAACAAATCCCTTGTGGCGAGCATTAGGTGGGCACCTACTTAAAGAATCATTTCCATTGGCAACTAAATGTAATAGAGAAGAATAGTCGAGATAAGCGTAAGCTAACTCCCGACACTCGCGAATAAAAAAAAAACTTCTTGTGGTCGGAAGCCATTTTGCCAGTCTAAGATAAATATGAAACATTTTCAGAAGGGACAAAGATAGATTTCAGCAATATCTGGGATGGGATAAATATCAATCTATCAATTTTATTTTCTTAATCGAGGAGACTTTTTTACTACACTCTCTCCCCCTTTCAATTGTATGGTTTATTTGTTAGTCCAGCCTGTTTTGGAGGATACCCAGAAACTTAACTCAATTATATGATATATGAACTAAAACCAAAAGGTTTTATGAGTTCAAATTCCTTACCCTGAATTCAAAAAAAAAAAAACAAAACACAGCAATTTTTAATTAATAAACTCTAGATCTCAAAGATAACCTGTATTATTCATGGACAGTTTTGAGTGATCCCATCAAGAGGAGAGAATACGACATCAAAGGCATGCTGTACAAATATGATTACAACGTAGTTGTAAGAAATCCTCTCCTCTCTCTCTCTCTGCTACTTTTTAATATCAACCACGCCGCCTTCAATTATTTTTATGTTGGTAAATAATTGTGTTTTGTCTCGAATATGTTTGGGGTGGTGGGATGAGATGGAAAGGGAAGGTAAGGGAAGTGATCCCTTCCCATCGTTTTGCCCTTTGAATTTTCATCTTTCCTTCTTTTATCCCTTCCCTTCCCTTTTCTTTCCTTCTCTTCCCGTTGTAGCCAAACATACTCGATGGAGTAGCATCGAAATGGTGGCCTTGTTGTTTAAGGCTTGAGATCTCCAAGGTATGTTTGATTGAGATTCTCAGGTTTAAAAACCCACGAGTGAACTTAATGGTAAAATCTATTTCTGGACTTTGGTACTGGTACAGGTGCCTTTTATAGCTTTGATTCTCGATTATAGAAAGAGAGTAAACTATTGTGTTTTATGCAGGAATATCTCAACCGTTTCAAAGGGCTTATATTGACTTGCAATGGCCTTGGAATTAAGCATTCAAATTAGTAAAAAGCAGAAGCTTCATTCTTCTTAAAAATACACATCCCCATTATCATCAATTTGCTGACATGACAATTCGAGTGGCTGTTTGCCCTGCCAATGCCTTCAAAACTTAGGGCCCCCATATTTTCTTTTGTTCTGATCTTTGTATAAATATTCAAAAACAATAACCCTTCATATTTCTATCTTTTCTCTTCCCTAACAACAGTTCCAGTTCAATTATACTATGTTCTTCAATCTGTGGCTTTTTTTCTCTCTTGCTTTATTTTTTTAGGTGTTTTGGATGTGATACTATAGAACGATTATTTTGAGTGATTCAAAAGAAAAGTTATTTTGAATGGTTAAAAATTTTAGTAATGGCCTCGTTTAGATGTAGTTATTTGTAAAGTTTTTGTAGTTAATAAGTCGTTTGAATGATAATTTTTAGAGAGGGATTGCAGATAATAGTTCATTTGGATGTAGTTAGAAATAAATGATTATTGTGAAGAGTTATAAATCGACTGGAAATGAGCGATTGGAAATGAGTGGTTAGAAATGAGTGATTACAATAACTTGTTGTTTGAAGAGGTTGTAAAAATTTATTTGTAATAACTCATTAAAAACTCGAAACAAACACACCAGACAAACACACCTTAGATTGTCGACAATGTCGTCTAAAATTCTTTACGAGACAGCAAAGGAACATTACTTATTTGGATCATTATGTTTGTGGATGTTGGTTTGGTTTTATATTTAAGATTCTAGGTTGAGATAGGGTTCAATGTAACTTGTTTGAAAATGATTAGACACTGAAAAATTATATAAATAAATAAATAAATAAATAAATAAATATATATATATATATATATATATAAATATATTTTTTTCAGTGTTGACCTAATTTGCACATACTTGATTAATATTATGGAACAATTGGGTTATATTATTAAGTTTGAAGATTAATTTCTGATCATAATAATAATAATAAATTATGATTTATTATAATAATAATTTTTTTCTTGAGAGTTCATAAATTTTGTTATTAGTTTGAGTTTCTTTTGAAGTAGATGGGTCCTCGGAGATGCTTTTTTATACTTTTTCTATATACAGTTATAGTTATTTTCATGCATTTACGAATAGAAAGAAACATCTTCATGAAATGAACTTAGTCAATATCTATCTCTCTCTCTTTTTATTTATTTTGCTTTAATTCTATCTACCCTCTTTTTTTATTTCAAAAATACTTTAGACCTTTTCTAAAAGAAAAAAAAAGGGTCATAATGTAGACCAAGCAAAAATGATATATATATATATATATATATATATATATATATTATAAATATATAATTGATAAATTATTAAAAAAATAGAATAGATTAGTGACACACTAATTTTATTGTCTGTTACTTCAATTCAATACGGTTATAATTTATATTTGTTTTTTATTTTTTTGTGGTAACCAAATCTGCTCTTATTTTGTTGAAATATTCAATATCTCAATACTTTTTTCATCCATTTAATTTTGATGGATGTTTGTTTTGAGTGTTTATGAATATTTTATAAACGTGAGTTTTTATAATCACTATTTAAAAACCTTATACAAATAAGCTATTATTACAATTTATTATTTATAATCACTCAAAATAACGTCTTATTTATAAACACTCAAAATAAGCACTCCACACTTTTACAAACAAACACCCCTAAACATAATAAAGAATAGAAATATTATAATTTTAGACCTCATATTTTTAAATACATTTAAAAAGCTCAGTTGTTGAGCCCCTCCATCAATTTCTTAACAGCCAATAAACAAATAAATTTTCTTGTAAAAAAAAAAAAAAAATCCTTGGAGCGATTTTTTTTTTTTTTTTTTAGATTTTAATAATAATATCTAAGACGATAATTTTAATGTAATTAAAAAAAAAAAAACTGATGTGGCAATGTCGTGGAGGGTATCCTTCCTTTTCCACCTATGGACGTATTAATAATTATAAATTAATTGAAACGCTACCTCACAAATATGATTGAAATTATTAAATTAAATATAGAAAAAGATGTATTAGTTTTCTCTTTCCTTGCACTTGCTTACCTGGCAATCCTTAGTTTTGATCCAACGGCTCTAATTTCACTTCCACTCTACATCCGCCGCAGGCTAGCAAAGTTTTTTTTTTTTTTTTTTTTTTTTCTATTATTTAAATTTTCCTTTTTGGGTTTTAAGGCCGCCCGCGTATCTTTACCAAACGGCGAACGGTTGAAAACGCGAATCCCTTTCTCTTTCTCTCTCAGGCCATTTCTTCAAGCTCGCCGGAGTTCGACAATGGCCGCCGCCGTGCCGGAAAATCTCTCTCGCGACCAATATGTGTACCTAGCGAAGCTTGCCGAGCAGGCTGAACGATATGAGGAGATGGTTCAGTTCATGCAGAAACTTGTTCTTGGTTCAACTCCTGGCTCCGAGCTCTCTGTCGAGGAGCGAAATCTTCTCTCTGTTGCTTACAAGAACGTGATTGGATCGCTTCGAGCCGCTTGGCGTATTGTCTCTTCCATCGAGCAGAAGGAGGAGAGCCGTAAGAATGAAGAGCACGTTGTTCTTGTTAAGGATTATAGATCAAAGGTTGAGTCTGAGCTTTCCGTGGTCTGTGCGAGTATTTTGAAGCTTTTGGACTCGAATCTTGTTCCATCAGCTTCTTCTGGTGAGTCTAAGGTCTTCTACTTGAAGATGAAGGGTGATTACCTTAGGTATTTGGCGGAGTTTAAGGTTGGGGATGAGAGGAAAACTGCTGCTGAGGATTCTATGCTGGCTTATAGGGCTGCTCAGGTACCTGTGGCTTCTTTCTGTTTATTGAGATAATTTTGATATGGCTCTGCTTTTGTGGACTTGTTAGGTTATATTTCACTTGTGAATTGACTTTGAATACTAATTTTAGTTCCGCCGTTGAATATTCCTAATTACGCAATCTATCTTTCACTGTTCTCATGTATCCATGTTCTTAATTACAATCTACTTTTCCTACGGATAAAATATTGATTTAACCAGTTCCGATGGGTTTCAAATTTGGAGAGGTTTTTTTTGGTGGAATCTCCAGTCCTCAACTGACCATTTCTATGCCGCAGCTTTTCTAATAGTTTATTTTAATTAATCGAATGAAATGATATTGGGATTTTACAATTCGATTGGATTATTCTGAATTTTGATTTTCTCTTGTTGGATTTTATGCTACAAAGGATGTCGCAGGTGCTGATCTTGCACCCACTCATCCGATAAGGCTGGGACTGGCACTCAATTTCTCTGTATTTTACTTCGAGATTCTGAATCAGTCTGATAAAGCTTGTACCATGGCCAAAGAGGTAAATTAGATCCTTAATTTTTGTTTTCTGTCACGCATGTCTGGTTCGTATCCCCATTTCTACACCATTTGATCTCCTTGTTTTATCTCTAAGAAGAAGCGCGAGCTAATGCTGGCATCTATTTGTAGATCTTTGTCATGTTATACTTTTTCCGGGTATAAGTGTTCCCAAGAAATTGCTTCAAAAAAAAAAAGTGTTCTTAAGAAATTTGGTTGGCTAGTACTATGACTGTTGAGACTTTGTCAAATGATTGTCTTGTTACTTGCTTAATGTGTTGGCAATGTACCTTCCTCCTAAAACTTGAATTTTATGATCATGGCATACTTCATAGCATAGCATCACTCTTATGCAGATTTGGAACCAGCTTTACCTATGAAATAGTTCTACATGGATCTTACAATAGTAGGCTTGCATGTGCCAGATTTGAATACGTTTGTTTAATATGTATCCAGTTTGACTGATGATTCACTATTTTGCATTGTTGTATTGGTTTTTGTATCATCCTTCTTTTGTTGTTTAGTTCGGGCTTTCACGAATGCCATGATATATACTAATGCTATGTTTCTCAAACCGCTTTGGATTACTAATTTTCGTTCATATGATTTATGAAAATGTAATGCTTATTTGTAAACTACTACGGTAGATAGGCGCCTTTCTTCTACTGTCGGATGATTGGATCTGTGACTGAATGTGATTCAATTTCTATTCCATCTGGTGGGATGCAAACAAAGTGTCCCACATCAATTAGAAGAGGGGAAAATCATGAGTATATAAGTAATGACAACCATCTCCATTAATATGAGACATTTTGGATGAAAGCAAAAGCCAAGCCATGAGAGTGTATGTCTAAAGTGGACGATATCATATCAATGTGGAGATTCGGGTAGAGTTGTCATTCTTATCACCATCTATCTCCCTTTCAAAGAATTCTATCATATATTTTAACCATCATTATGAATCTGCTACTTAGCCAATCTTACTGGCCTGTGGTTGACTCTTTCGAAGCTGGTTGGCCATGTGACATTTTCTTGTGATCACTTTTTGGTTTATTTCTATTTTTCCTTTTTGCTAAAATGTGTTTGTAACTGCACTGCTGTAAAGTTAGCCGCCTAATGACAGAAGTGCAAGTTCGGTTACAAGCTTTATGCTTTTGCATCTCTTTTGTATGTTACTCACCAGTTCTCATACGACTGATCAGGCATTTGAGGAAGCTATTGCTGAGCTGGACACTTTGGGTGAGGAATCATACAAGGACAGTACCCTCATCATGCAGCTGTTAAGGGACAATCTTACTCTCTGGACTTCAGATGCGCAGGTCAGTGAACCCACGGGCGGGGCGGTTGGATCTCATGATTTTTGACTGTTTAATAAGTTCTTAAATTTCTTTTGGGGGTTTAAAAGGGGTGTTTGGATTTGGAGGAGAGGTCAAATTCTTTGTTTTTAGTACATTACAACTTCTCTCCAACTCCTCCTCAACTTCTCTCCAACATTCCATCAAACCTTAATTCAAAATTTTTACCAAATTTCATTTAAAATAAACATTTTTTGTCCTAAACACAAATCTCAAAAAAAGTTTTTTCAACCTCTCCTCTTTAAAACACCAATCACAAACAAATACTTCATATCTTCAAATCGCTCAATTTCTTCTTCTTCCTCCTCTTCCTCTGCTGTCCTCTCCTATCATGGATCCTAAAATCCAAACGTTCCCTCAATTTTGGGTCTAATGGGAAATATTCGACTACTTATTAAACAGAAGTTAAACACTATTACACCTTTTGTGAGCTCAGAGGCCAAATAATCACAAACCCAAAAGTCGTTGGGTTCAAGTATGCAATTTTCAGAGTTTTGGATGTTTGGAGATTTAAGGAAAATAAAGACCATCATGGGTAGGATAGGGTTGGTTTAATGATCCAAGTCAGATTCAATCCATGATAATCATCGTCATAAATTATATTTCTATCAAATTTTTTTTGATATTCAAATGTTACAGAGTCGGATTGTATGTCCTATAAAAATAGTCTAGATTTGCTCCTAATGCTCATGAATATAATAAAAGAAAAAAAAGGAAAAGAAAAATACCCCCACAAAAATACAAATTACAGCCCCTATTTTCTATTCATGCAATTGATAGGGCTAAAAACTTTTTAAACATCTCATTCAAACAAGCTATTACTATATTTTCTTTTTTAAAACCATTCAAAGTATTCTCTCATTTTTAATGACTCAAAATAATAACTCCACCTAACGTTTTGAGTATCGACTCGTTGCAGGACCAATTAGATGAGTCATAGAAGGTGGCATGAGCTCGGCATAGAAGGCGGCATGAGCTCGGCCTGTCCTGTGCTTGTGAAGGGGGAGGAGGTGGGCTTTAAATGTCATTTGCTTGTATGCTATTTTAAATGTGCGAATCTGGAAATTAAAACACATTAGTCTGTGAATGAATGTTCTGTACTCGGACTAGCCTCCATCTTGAATTCCAAAATTGGTGGGTTTTTTTTTTTTTTTTTTTTTTTTTAAATTTTTTAATTTTTACCTGGGTGGGTTCTCTTTTTCCTTAAAAAGAATCAAAATGAAAAACACTTTTTTTTTTTTTTTTTAATTTCAAGTTCTGATACGATAGAAGTCATTCACCTAGTAAATAAATTTAGTATAGAATTTTTCATAATTTCAATGTTATACCATCAGATGGTATGTTATGTGAAAATCGTCAATACATCATATCCACACTCACTTGTTGTTGGTTTTCGGTGAAAATTGACACCGAAATCGACTTATCTTTTCATTATAAAAGGTAAATGACGAAATTTTTGTTTTGGCAAAAATCGAACGGTTCAGTCGGTTTTTTGATTAATTCGGTTAAATTTCCCAATTTTTTTTTTGGGTCAAGTCCCAATTCTTAACCTTTTTTTTTTAAATATTATTATTAATCATTAAACTATTAATGTTGTGTTATTGATTTTTTTTTTTTTTTTTTGTTATTAACATCATTAATTGGTTGGACGATTATATATTCAGCTCAATAAAAAAGCAATTACATATTACTTATAAAGGAAAAATTAATTTAGATTTAAATGGTTTACTTGTACTTTCCTTTATTTTATATTATAAAATAAAATTTGATAGGTTAAAGAAAAATGGTACTATATTGGATTGGGCTAATCTGTTGGTTATTGAACTCATGAACTAACTACGTAGATGCGCTATACAACAAAAAATGTTAAATATTTAATTAACGTTCGGTTTCGGTCAATTTAAAAAAAAAAATTAATCGATCGATTGAAATTTGATTTATACATTACTCAAATTGACACCGACCGACCAAGCATGTTAACTGATCATCTTCTATTCGATTTTTGGAGAATTCATGAACACTCCTACGTAATACTTTATTTTTGAAAAAAAAACCTTCATTCAACCACCAACCAAACTCGGCAATCAATCTCCAAAGTGCAGTCAACAATAGGATGGAGAATTTCCCTTCTAACAAATATCACTCTCGTTTGTAGGAAAGGAAGAGGAAGAGTTCAACCAATACAAAAAAGAATGAGCTTTCTGCCTAGCAAATTCATAAGTCATCATATTAAGGAGGATATAAACCTTCCATTTAGTACATTACTGGTAAGCTAATCCTTCCATTCAGTACTTAGGTATATTTGGTTGACCATAACAACAAGAGAATAGGGCACTTGATGTTGGGTCAATATTTATTTAGATTTTAGAAAGACATTCATTAACAGTATTGAGATTGAGATTTCAAGAGTATTTAGAATAGTATTTTGAATGATGATTTATTTTGAATATTTCGAAGTAATTATCGCATTCAAAAGCTCGTTTGGATGTAGTTTTTAAGAGTATTTAAAATCAGTATTTAGAATAAGTATTTATTTTGAGTATTTAAAAGTAATTATTACGATTAAAAGCTTGTTTTGACGTAGTCCTTATGAGTATTTAGAATTAACATTTAAAATAAAAATTTATTTTGAGTATAATGATTAAAGTCAAAAAGCTTGTTTGAATGTAGTTTAAAAAAAATATTTAAATTGAGAATTTATTTTGAGTATTTAAAAATAATAATTATAATTAAAATCTCGTTTTGATGTATTTTTTTAAGAATATTAGTAGATACCGATTTAAAATGCTATTCCAAAATCTCAATACAAACACCCGTAGAGTGGCTAAAGAATGAAGGAAATTTTGTCCGAATGATTAATGCAAGTTGGTGTAACTTTATCGAACTGGGTTCAATTCTTTTCCATCTATTGGTGGCTTCGGTTTAATTGATATTTATATATATATAAAAAAAAAAAAAAAAAAGATTTGTCGGGTCGGGTCAGTTTCAGGCATTCAACTGTTTGATATGAGTTTTTGCACTGCCTATAAAAACTACTTATAAATAAGTTTTTTTATTGCAATTCATTACTTTTAAAGGGAGAGCGAAACTTAGGGTAGGGAAAGATAAATAATAACAATAGTTATTTGGATTTTTAATTTTATCTAAAAAGTTCTTTAATTTTGATTGTTTTTTTTTTTTTTTTTTTGTTAATTATTCAAGGACATTTCACTTTTCAATCAATTTTGTTATTTTCAACTATTTATGAAATTTATTCACTTTTTTTTTTTTTTTGCTATACTTAATTTATCAGTTTAAGTTAATTGATCAAGTAATTATTAGAGATGTTTATTTTCTAATAAGCAAGGAATGAGAGAGTGAATGAGATAAAAAAAATTCACTACAAACAAAATATTCATGTACTCCCATCCCATTTCCACACTCCAAGCCCTTTTATATTCTATATTTTAATTATTTTAGTTAAATCATTTATTAGGAATAATTAATAATCTATTTAATGTTTCCAAGGGAGTGGCACAGTTAGTTGAAAACTTGGACTCGAGAGGTGTGCTCCCTCAAATTCTAAATTCAAAACTTATCTGTGACAATAGTGTGTAGTCTCCATTTCTTTGATGTATTCCGAAAACTAACCTTTCTAATTTTTGTAATCTCAATAAAAAGTTTGAAACTGCCATTCCTAATTGTTGTAAAAAAAAAAAAAAAAAAAGCTTAATATCTCTGGTGCATACTTCAAAACTACTCAAGTAGAGCAAATTTTTTTTATATTACAAAATTGATTTGGATTCTACCCATTTTGACAAAGATGATAACATAATTAGGCTCCAAGATTATCAAAAACCCCACATCTAAGAATATTTAATGATGAAATCTAAGGCTAATTAAACAACAGCTGAAGTAAGAAAATACATCAAAAAGAGTTTTTAACCACCACCTGCTCAGCAGAACTCTTCTTCACAACTCCTCTAGAGCACAGTTCATTAAGCAACTCCAATGCCTCCTTGGCTAAACCTTCATAGGCCAATCCTTCAACGAGAATCATGTACGAAGCCTCGGTCGGTTTGCAGCCTCTTGTAACCATGTACGCCAAGAAATCAATGGCTCGACTGGTTTGTCGAACCTTACAGAGTCCTAACATAATAGAGTTGTATGTGATAGCATTTGGCCTAACACCCATTTCTTCTAAATCACGGAAGAACGTTATGGCTTCATCGATTTTTCCTTCTCTACTCAATCCCGCCACGAGCGAGGAGTACGTAATTATATCCGGTTTCAGTCCTTTTCCCTTCATCTCCTCTAGAAGTTTAATGGCATCTTCTGTTTTGCCTACCTTTGAAAGCCCATCAATGACTGTATTGTACGTAATCAATACGGGAGAACAACTTTTGCTACTAAGTTGATTCAGTATCTCAACTGCAACATCTACCTTCCCATCTTTGCACAATGCAGTCAACAAAGTATTATAGGTCACAATATCAGGGTAACATCCTCTCGAAACCATGATATCCAAATACTTAATTGCCCGATCCATCTTCTTCTCTTTGCAGAATCCATGGAGCAACGGGTTATAGCTCAAGGAATTCGGAGTACACCCATTGTGAGGCATCTTCTCCAAAACATCAATAGCTCGACCAAGCAAGCCCTTACGACACAAGAAGTTAATCAAGATATTGAAAGTGACAACACTAGGAGAGCACCCCTTCCGAACCATTTCTGCCAACAGCTTCTCGGCATCCATCCACCGTCCCGTACTACACATGCTACGCAAAATGATGTTATGCGTTATCACATTCGGTTGGCAACCATAGGAAGGCATATCATTCAAAAACTTAATAGCTTCATCCAACCTTCCTTCCTTACAAATCCCATTGATAAGAACATTATAAGTAACAACATCAGGTTTACACCCTTTATCTCTCATTTCATCCAAAAACTTCATTGCCTGTTCAACACCACTTTCTTTACAAGTTGCTTCAATCAATATAGTATAAGTTATTACATCAGGATAACACTCTCTCTTCAACTGTCTATCAAGAACTTCCATAGCTTGCTTCAATTTCCCACTATCACATAAAGTTCTTAAGATTGTATTATATGTAACAACATCAGGGGAAACACTCATTCTATCCAAAAGTTGCAAAGCACTGCTAATTTCACCAGATTTACAATACCCACTAATCAAAACATTATAAGTAATCACATCAGGAACAGCACCAGAATCTTCCAAAATTTCCATAACCCTAGTTGCTTTCCTAGTTTTTCCAGTTTTACACAACCCACGAATCAAACTAGTACAAGCAATTATATCAGGGATGTCACCACGATAAATCATATCTTCAAGAAATTTAAACCCTTCTTCCAATTCCCCATTTCTTACCAATCGACGAAGATGATTGTTGTTCTCGAATTCCTCGAAGCTCTGCGAATGATTCGAATTGGAGCCATTCAACTGAGTATGCGGATTCTTCTCCCCATGGTGCAATCTTCCATTCGTACTAAACGAATCGACCCTCGAAACCGCACGAACAATGTTGAGCTGTTTACGAATCGAAGAAAGCGTTAAAGAATTAGCCTCCGACGGAATCCTCTGCTTGGATTTAACTTCATGGCGGCGATTTTTGGGGCTGTGGCGGTGAAATAAACAGAACCCATCTGTGTAATGCTTTGCTGGTAAGGTTACATCCATAATCCTTCTTCGAGTGGAAGGAAGCAGAGAGGTTTTGATGCTTAGAACTCCATTTTCGAGGAATGTGAAGAAATTAGAGGATTGGAAGTTAATGGGGACTAGTTTTTTAGGGTTTAAGAGAGGGGGAGAACTGTAAAAATGGAGATGGGTGAGTGAAGAGGCGGCGTGTTTTGCTTATCCAGATTCTGAGGATATGGTCGTGGCTGGTGAAGACGAGCAATTGAAGCAGGCAGAGGAAATCTGGCCCAATCCATTTTAATGGGCCCAAGCTGTGTTTTTCTTTTTCAACCTATAACACTAGTCAAATCTAATCATAATTATAAATCTAATTACTTTCAAAACAATTAACAATTATAAGTATTATTATATATATTGGTATAATATAATATTTATAATACAGTATTAGTAACTATATATGCAAATATTTTAAAATTTCAGTACATTTATAATTATTTTGTGAGTACATCTACTATAACTTTCCTTTTTTTGGTATTAATATTTTTGAGAAAAAAAGTTCATGATAAAGCGCTATGCGCAACGAGCAAATTATCCTTCGATATTAAGAGAAGAGATTCTACCTCAAAAAACTATCATAATATCATCCATATTACAAGATCATGACCAACTAAAATCATGATCGACCACGCGAGAGCTGACAAACATGTCA
>JBBMEG010000015.1:7666085-7691085 GCA_037832605.1 Cyclanthera cordifolia | reverse complement strand
GAAGACATGTGTCTATTCAATTAAGTCTACATCTATCATTAGGCAAAAAGTAAGCATAACATTAGTTATGTATTAGTGATTAATTATTTGTTAAAATAAGTAATAATAATTATCAGATTTTATGTAAAAAAAAAAAAAACAGCAACAAAAGTAAGCTATCACAATTCAAATCTGATGCCCCCGATTGTTAATATAAAAATAAATAAATAAATAAATAAAATAAAATAATAATAATAATGTCAGATGGCACCATAGAAAGAGAGCTACTTGGGTGGAGTGCAGTGGACAGACAGGTCTATCTCGTTAAAAAAATATATTAATAATTATCTGATTTCATACTATTTCAATATTATATAATAATGAATAAAAAAATATAATGACGTGTAGGTTTTATTATATATTATGCACTCCAAACAACACGAGACTCGTAGCTGAAACATTTCTGCATTAACTCTCACCGGCGGAGATCAATGGCTATGGCTCTTCGAAGACTCGCCGCCGGCGTGATTAAACCCACTATCCCTCTCCTAAACGGCGGCCGCTTTCCTCATCGCATGGTTTTTTTTTTTTTTTTTTTTAATTCTTAATTAAATTATGATGATTTTTTATTATCGAAAATTAATTTGATAAAGATGGTGAGATCTCGTAATTTTTACAGTCTTCTATGTCGGGTGCGGCTGCACTGGAGGAAAGGGAAGAAGCTAGAGCTAATGTGAGCATTCCATTGCTATAATAAAAAAAAAATTAAATAATTTTAATGCATGATATCAATTTTAATTTCCATGACTTAATTAAAGTCACATTTTTTTTTTCTCATTTTATTTTTTATTATAAAATAAAATATAGTTCAAATCGAAATGTTAAATATTAAAGTTTTGATCATCATTTGGCCTGGAAATTAATTTGATTTTTCGAAAATTAATTAATTGATTTTTTTTACGGCTGCAGATTCCTTTGTACGGAACGGTTGAGGAGGAAAGGGAAGCACGAGCTACTGTGAGCATTCATTCCATTTTTAGTATTTTGTAAAAAAATCATTTTACATTTTTCTTTTTTTATTTCTTTTTTATTTATTTTTTTTTTTTTGAAATCACATTTTTTCATGTACATAAATTGTCTCACGTGTAGATCCGATTTTTTTTTTTCTTTTGTTTTTTCCTTGAGATCAACAAAATAAGATCCGGTTTTTCTTTTACGAGGCGCCACATTTTTTTTTGAGATATAGGCGCCACTTAACATTTTAAAAGTTTTTTTATATTTTACAATTTTAGAACTTAAAGTTTATAATTTGGAATAATTTAGAAATTAGTTGTATGATTTGAAAAATAATAAGTTAATCTCTAAAATTTGATTAAAAAATATATATATATATATATATATATGTCATGTAATTAAAAAATTATAAATTACAAATTTGGTTTATATGGTTTGAAAAAAATCTATATTTTGAAATTTTATAAATCAGTCATAATGATTTGGATAATTCTACAATTTAATCTATATGGTTTTAAAATTTAGAATTTAGTCTTTGAAGTTTTATAAAATATAAAAAATAATTTATGTTGTTCGTAATTGTTGGTGAATAAAAACATGTATAAGTGATTGATTGGACAAAAAAAACACATCATACCCATACATACATCACAAGCTACATCAACGTCTTTAATTCGCTTATGATCTAAGAAATACATGAACTATTTTTAGATATTATTGAATCATAGAAACTAAATTCTATAAAATTTTAAATTATATGTACTAAATCCTAGATTTCCTCCAACGTAGATATAAAGTTTAAAATTTTAAATCACAGGACTAAACTCTAGCTTTCTCTCAATCATAAGAACTAAATTTTGTTTGTATGAAGTTAATGTATGATGGAGAAAACTGGAGGAGAGAGAAAGAAGGAAAAATCGACCGAGGAGAATGGAGATCAAACTAGTTTTCCCTTTTTAAATCGCTGGTTTAAACTCGAAGAGCATCTCGTATTTCCATACTCAAACTCTTTTTTTCTTCTTATAATTGAAGTTGACTAAAAAAAAAACTAATAGCTAACCTTTGAAAATCACTAAAACTAGACAACTTCTAAAATATAGACCAAAATAGTACTATAATATAAAAAATATATATATATATATTTCTAGGTTTTTTGTTTTTATAGAAAATAGTGGAATGGGGAGAAGTGGAAAAGAGCTGAAGGAATGGTTGTTGGATACTTGTATAAGAACTGATGTTAGTAATGAAATAGTAATTAGTTTACTTGTTTGGAAAATGATGTTATTAGTAATTGAATGATATATTGATTGGGTGGTTTGATGAATGGTTAAGAGTGATTGTTTGCTACCCAATACAAATGAGTGGTTTTTTAGGAGTACTAGTGACTAGCCACACACCTTCTGACAAAAAAAAAAAAACACGGCAAAGGGTGTTTTGTTTTTGGTTGAAAAGAGTGAAGCCGAGATGAGTGGAGGGGTTAATAATATTGAGTAATTAACTACTTTGTTAAAGATTGATTTTAGTAGGAGTGAACAATAATCACGTGTTTGAGAATTTGTGTTAGTAGTGGTTAAATAATATATTTGATATAATGGATTAATAGAGAGTTTAATGAGTGATTAAGAGTAACTCTTTGACATGAAATTCAAATTAATGATTTGTTTAAAGTAATGATTTACCCCTCTTTTTTTTGACCAAAAACAAACCTAGCCTAGACATAGAAATAAAATAAAGAAAAAAAATATTGAGGATTATTTCATATATATGAAAATATTGTAATAATTTTATATATTTAAATTGGTATACACTTTTTTTTTTTAATTTAAATAAACGTTAAACAATTTTTTCCAAATTCATAAACAAAAAAAAGTAGTTATAATATTAACTTTCTCTAAAATTTTATCAAAATTTCCGTAATCATTTTTATTATGTTGCTTGAAGCACCTTTCATTGGTTTAGAGAGATTCTTCCAAGGAATGGAGATTTCTTCTGTCAAAAAAATGAAGAACCCTGCCGGTTTTCAGTCCCATCGGCACCGTTCCAGTTTGTTTTTTTGTGTGATAATATTTGTCAGGAATTACTCGATGTTGATGTTTGGCGGAAATTTTGATTTCAGTGGATCAAGCAGCTGAATACTCCCATGGAGATCGCTGCTCCGGAAGTGTACGACATCATCGAGCTTGAGAAAGCTCGCCAATGCAAGGTATTTTTTGAATTGAATTTGAGTTCAACCTTCGTGGTTTGGTTAACATCAAAATCCTTATGAAGAATTTCGTGTTTGAATGTGAATTAGGGTCTTGAGCTTATACCTTCTGAGAATTTCTGCTCAAGAGCAGTCATGGAAGCAGTTGGTTCAATTATGACCAATACATATAGTGAAGGATATCCAGGTGCCAGATATTATGGAGGAACTGAGTATGTCAATCGATCTAATCTCATTTATACTCTGCAATTTCTTTTGTTCTATTCCTGTCTATTTTTACTAACTATAAATCTTTAATTGATTCATTAGGTACGTAGACATCGCCGAAAACTTGTGCAGGGATCGTGCCCTAGACGTTTTCCGTTTGGACCCTGCAAAATGGGGAGGTATCAGAATTAATCACATCATTGTTATTTTTACTATAATTTTTCTTCAGTACTCCAACTCCGAGTGTATTAGCTGTATTTGTGCATAGTAAATTTCATGTATGTTTTTCTTTTTGCTAAGTTTCTTGTGATTCAGCTGTACATTTGCCAACATTTTAGAATTTTCTGATTCAGTAAATATATTTATTGTTATCAAGTATTTCGGAGTTCTGTTGATTAACCGATAACTTTTTTTTTGGTAGTTAACGTGCAGTCTCTCTCTGGATCTGTGGCTAACTTTCAGACGTACACTGCATTATTAAAACCTCATGAGAGGATGATGTCTCTTGATTTACCACATGGTGGACACCTCTCGCATGGTTATCAGGTCCTTAATTTTCAAATTTAATATTATTAGTTTTGAGTTAAATTGCCAGTTTATTCGGGGAAAGTTAAAATTTAGTTTCAACAGTTTTAAGAGTTGGCAGTTTGATTAAACTTCACAAAAGTCTATTGTTGGTGGTTTCTAAGCCCATGCAATCAATGTTAGTGTTTGCTAATCGTAGGGACTATCATGTGGGTTTTATCTAATCATTAAACACAAATCTCTCTTTTAGAATCCTTAGGTCTAAGAGTTTGTAAGTTTGAATTCTCTCACCCTAAATATTGTTGAACTTAAAAGACTAAATTTGAACTTTCTCCGAATCATAAGGACCAAAATTGGAATTTGACATTAGTTTTCAGATTGCTAGTTGCTCTGAGTGATTTCATTTGGTAATGCAAACATTTGCCCACATATTTCTTACATTTTTGCAGACCGATACCAAAAAGATTTCTGCTGTTTCCTCATTCTTCGAGACAATGCCATACAGGTTGAATGAGAGCACTGGGTACATTGACTATGATGGGGTTAGAAACTGCTTCTCTACTGTTTGAATGAATTGTATATAGAATATCCTTGATATTTCTTGAAACTAGAATTCCAAATAAACAAAACTTATATGCAGTTGGAGAGAAGTGCCTCGTTGTTTCGACCAAAACTCATTATTGCTGGTGCAAGTGCCTATTCCCGTCTCTATGATTATGCGCGAATTCGAAAGGTTTCTTCTTCCTTTCCTTGGCTATACATTACACTATAGAATAGCTCCATCAGGAAGTATAACAGAACATCTTGTAACATTTGAATTGGTTGGGTTGTGATTGAATATTGTGACAGATCTGTGACAAACAGAAGGCAATCATGATGGCTGACATGGCACACATTGCTGGTTTAGTTGCAGCAGACGTTGTTCCATCTCCTTTTGAATATGCTGATGTTGTGACAACAACCACAAATAAGTCCTTGCGGGGACCACGAGGGGCTCTGATTTTCTTTCGGAAGGGCGTTAAAGAAATCAACAAAAAAGGGCAGGAAGTAAGTGAGATCTTAAAAATGTAACGAAGGATTCAACCTGTAAATAAAGGTCCCCACATTAAAAAAGTAAACTAGGAGCATGAACACTTTAGTTTGGCTTGTGCACTTATACCCATCACTAGGGTACTCTAATAGGACACACATCGTACACATATTTGCACAATAGACGTGTTTAAATACAAGTTTTACAAATTAAATATAGATTCAAAATTTTCTGCAAATTGTTACACAATAAACACGTATCAAACAGCTGGATACTGGCATTTGTTAGACACATGAATATGGGGCACTCGTTAGCACAATAGATAGGCTTTGGGATCTAGTTGTACAAAGCCAACATTTGTCATAAATTTTTATATATATATATAAGAAATGTGCCCGCCATGTCCATGTCCTAGATTAAAAAAAATAGTGTGTATCATGTCCGTGTTGCATCACATCAGTATTCGTTATAGTGCTTGTTGTTTAATATTTCATTACCATCTACGGCAGGTGCTGTATGACTATGAAGACAAAATTAATCAGGCTGTCTTTCCGGGTATTCAAGGTGCCCCACACAACCAAAAAATAGCTGGTCTTTTAGTTGCACTGAAGCAGGTTGTTTATTTATTTCTGATCTTTCACAAAACTAAATTTGGGGTTATCTTAATGAAATTTGAGTTCAGATGCTAGATTTATCTTTTGTTTTTTTGAATTATGTTAAACCACTAATCGACCAAAATGTTTAAACTAATGGGTTGGGACAAATTTAATTATATCAACCAACACTCATCCTCACTTGTGGGCTTAGAAATTTGAGAAATTCCCTACAAGTGGAATTCAATTTTAATTGGAGAGGAAACGACTTGGTAGAGACTCAAACCTTGGATCTCCTGCCCTGATACCATGTTGAGTTATGTAAACTACCAATCAAGAGCGTACTACGGTGCTTAATATGTGTATGTAGGAAGGCAAGTACTCCTAATCGGAGGTGGCATTTTCGAGTAGAATTCAATTTTAATCACGGAGGAAATGACATGGCAGAGAATTGAACTCTGGACCTCCTACTTTGATACCATGTTGAGTTGTGTTAGACTACCTATCAACTCAAAAACTTAAGCTAATGAATTAGGACAAACTTAATTATATCTACCAATCAACCCAAAAGCTAAAATTAATGAGTTGAGACAAATTTAATTATATCAACCAATGGTTTTCATTCATGTTATTTCTCTTTACTATATTGCAATAGGCCACAACTCCGGAATACAAAGCCTTCCAACAGCAGGTTCTCGATAATTCCTCAAAATTTGCTCAGGTATACTAAGGAAAGTTTCTGACTTTTTCGACCAATTATTATTACAATACTCTTCAATTGCATGTTTTTCTCACTGTTTGTAATAATTCATTTCTGGACTATATTTTTTGGGTCAATTAGTGTAGTTTACCGTGCTAAACCAATTGTTTATGCAGACTTTGATTTCTCTGGGCTATGAACTTGTGTCCGGTGGAACTGAGAATCATTTACTCGTTGTAAATTTGAAAAATAAGGTAATGGAGGGCTTCTTGTTCACCATCAGAACTTTTATACTTCTGATTCAAGTATTGTTGTTTACATGTAGTGCTGTTGGCTGACATTTGCAATTATACATACAATTCAACTAACATTACGGGTTTTCTTGGAATGACTTAGTATTATTAACACTTGGAAAATCATTTTAAACTAAGTCCTAAAAACCATTCCGAGTTATTTTTAAGGTTAAATTACAAGTGTAGGCCCTAAGAGTCCCTGAATTTAAGTGTCTTTTAGGACTTGAGCTTTACATTTTGTGTGAATATATCCCTGAACTTTGAATATAAGTGTCTAATAGGATCCTGAACTTCTAAGTTTATATCTAATGGATTCCCAAACTTAAATTTTGTGTCTTATAGGGCTTTGTTTATTCAATTTTTTTTTTTCATATAATTTTTACTATTGATTGATTTTTTAGAAGTAAAATTTAGTTTGATGTCTTATAGAACTTGGAACTTTTAATTTAGAACTTTTAATTTTGTGGATAGAAGGTTTGTTAAAAAGTTGTCAAACAGGTTAATGACCTATTTGGCACAAAATTCAAATTTTAAGGACCTATTGCATACTTTCTTAAAGTTATCGGGACCTATTGGAAAAATTGAAACTTCAATGATTTATCAGACACCTTTTAAAGTCTAGAGACCAAATAGACAGATCTGAAAGTTTGGAGGCTGAGCTTGTAAATTAACCTATTTTCAAACTTATGATATTAATGTTATCCTTGGGTTGATTTGGCAGGGTATTGATGGCTCGAGAGTGGAGAAGGTTTTGGACTGGGTTCATATTGCAGCAAACAAAAACACAGTTCCAGGGGATGTGTCTGCCGTGGTTCCTGGTGGCGTTCGTATGGGTATGGCCTTCCATGAGAAAGTTTCTAGTAATATGGTAGCATGAAAAAAGTTTCATACGACCTCCATTCATTGCTTGCCATAAAAGAAACATTTAAAAATGTTTTGGAGTCCATGTAACAAAATAATATATCATCTAACGACTTATCAAATGTTGAATGAAAGGAGTATATATTATCATAGTACTAAAAAATTCCTGAACTTCTACTGTTCTGACTTCTGCATTCGGTCCTCCAATTGTTGGTTAAGTATTTATATTTGTGAGTATTTTGTGTACATAGGGACCCCTGCTTTGACTTCAAGAGGGTTCTTTGAAGAAGATTTTGTGAAAGTAGCTGAATATTTCGATGAATCTGTCAAGCTAGCCTTGAAGATTAAGGCTGCTGAACCCAAAGGTTCGTTCGTTCTTGAACGTAAATCTATTGTCTCATATTGCCTATTTACTGGAAAATCCTTTGACTTACTAATCTCTGTTTGTCAAATATTGTAAACGCAGGTGCTAAGTTGAAGGATTTCGTAGCAACCATGCAAGCAAATAAAGAATTCCAATCCGAAATTGCAAAGCTCCGACATGAGATTGAGGAGTTTGCCAAGCAATTTCCAACAATAGGTTATGAAAAGGAGACAATGAGATACTTCTGAAGAAAGGAGTTTTAAGGTGCAGGCAAGGTTTGGCATTTGAGTCAGGTTAGAGCATCTCTTAATATCCATAACTTGTGGAATGAACCAGATTTGGAATGAATTTTCAAAACTGCTTTAAAAGTCTATTTAACTGTTAAATACAAGTAGTTTAAGTACTTAAAAAGCCAACCAAGTCATGAATAACGTCAGAGTAGTAGGATAGCGACATTGGGGGAGTTATTATCAATAAGAAAAAAAAACATTAGGAGTTTAATTACCTTTGGGAAGTGCTTTTCAGTCTGTGAAAAAGTTGAAAACAAGCAATTCTGTGGGAGGTACTTATAAAAAGAGTAGTATGTTCTTAAATACTTTTAAAATCTTCGACATCTAAATGTTGTAGGGTGAGATAGTATGCCCCGTAAAAATATTAAAAGTGGGTGTACGATGACACTACACTCACGAATAATCAAAGTATTTCACTGGGAAAAACAACACCTTCCCTTGTCCAAAAATCATGCCAATTCACTCTAAATCTTATATATATTCTCAATACAAAGATTAGTCTCAAAGATTCTAATGTAACAATGTAATTGTTTTTCCATGTGCATGATTGATGTTTGATATTGTTTTTTTTTTATGCAGCTTCCATAAAGTCGCTGAGTATTTTAAAATAATGGCAAGGCAATAATCGCAGAAGTTCAAATGTTTGTACTAAATCCACCAACCCTTCTTCCCTCATGACACCAAATAAATGTGCTGTTCTTTTCAAAAATAAAAATAAATAAATAAATCCAATAATAAAATATCGATATTGTTCTCTTTTGTCCTTTTTTTTTTTTTTTTTTTTTCTTTTTTTTTTTTTTTTTGCAAATTTTGATTAATAGGGGCTATTAATTTTGAATCACATATCTATGTTTTTGGTTTTTTGACATAGCATCTTAATGTAAACATTATTGTTGTTGATATGAGAAACTGTCATCTTAGTGGGATGCTGAGTTGTCATGCCCTCTGGCTATTGTAGTGCTCTATGTCCAACATTACTTGGTCTAAAGTGAGTTTTAAGTAGAGCTCATGATAGTTAAGGTTATGAGATGGTAGTCATTTACATAACTCTTCTTCGAGTTTGGGGGGTGTATAAAGAGTCGGATTTAAAGAGAGAGCCCCCTCATGTTTCGCTTCCATTGTTACGGATGCGGTAGGTTATGATCTTCTTTGAGTCGTTGGCTCAACCTTCAAGGGCCGCGATGACACATTTCGTTGATCTTTCGAGGCTTGTGGGTGCCAAATAAGGCTAGGTGCACAAGCCCATGAGTTTCAATGATTGTCACCTCATTTATTTCATTTTTTTCTAAATCACAAGTATACCACATGTTGCCTCAAATATTTGTTCAGGTAGGCACTTGTTAATCATAGTGGAAGTTTCTATGTGACTATGCCAAGTTTTTCTTAATTATATAATATATTAGTAAACGAACGGTAGCAACAAAATTAGTGTTTTACGTAAAGCTTCTTTTAGTTCAAAAAAAATTGAGGAAGAGATCTAGAACCTTAAACATTATTGATTAGTAGATTGTACATACAAGAATAAAAATAACGTTTCTAAGCTACAAAATTAGCAGATGTACACTAAGCTTTGAATAATGATATGTACACTATACTGTTTCTAATATTCATACTCCTTCCAGTGATAGCCCTCCCTTCACTCGCCATTTCTATTGGCATTGTTCTGTTTCTTTCTCGTCGTGCTTCACTTGCTCAAGTTGAAAATATTCTTCTATTTATATTGGTTTTAAGTCAATTTAGATTTACATATATTTATATTAAATAGTATGTCTTTCTTAAATATATTTATTTTCTTCGGGAGCAGTGTTGGGCAATAAATTCCCATTTAAGCGGGACATAAGTGAGTGAGTAAAGGAAAAAAAGTTCCACCAGCCAAATAGGGGCGGGGACATGAATGTATTCTCCTTTCTCACCGCCACATTCTTGATATTATCTTTTTTTTCTTTCTTTTTTTCTTCATTTTTACCGATTTAATCAGCAAATAGATATTTTTGTAGAAATATTTATTAAAATGAGTTTTTTTTTTCAATAATTAACTATTTAGTTAAAAATTAATACATACATTTTTATGAAAAAACAACTATTTTAAAATTTTATTTAGAAAATATATGTAAATATTAAATTAGGGAAAAGAATGAGAAAATTTTCTCGCGGTCAACTTGATCTTTGCTCATTCTTTGCAAGGGAGCTTCAATTGTAAGTTTTGTATGGGGCAGGAAGTCATTCCTCGAGATATTCTGTCTCGTGGACATCTTTAGTCATTCTATCTTAAAATCAATTGACAATAAAATAATTTATATATTTTATAAATGTTAATAAGTCTCGTCCTTTTTCAATGTCGAATCCTCAACCACCATCATGATGATGTATTTTTTTAATAATTTCTTTTAATATCAAATTTGTTTTTGGATAAAACAATATCTAATGATAAGAACAATTTTCTTTTTCCTAATCTAGGGACACAACTTACCCAATGAAAGTGTAATGAGTAAATTGGTATGACTAACTCAAAATAATATATAATGATGAAAATTTATTGTACACATCAAATTTTAGTAGCAATTTTTTAAAAATATATCATAACAAAATATGAAAAATTTCCTATAAATTCCAAATTTTATTTTATCGAAAACTATCAATGTGATCCGATTGAATTCATGTTTCCTATATATTTTTTTTCTTAAAATTTCCAAATTTATAAAAAAAGTTTCTTTTTTTTATTACTCATCAAAAATCTCCAATAACTCATTTGTTGAGATCAAAAGCATGACTAAAACCATCCATACGTTTTTACTCTGTCGAGAGGCTAATGAGATGTTTAAGTTGAGATTTTAAGAATATTTAGAATGAATATTTATTTTGAATATTTATAAAAAAATGATTGCCAACAAAAGTTTGGATCGCTGTAGTTTTTAAGAATATTTAAAATTAGTTTTAAAATAATGATTTGTTTTGAGTATTTAAAAGTAATGATTGTAATAAAAAATTGGTTCATATGTTTTTTTTTTAAAGAATATTTAGTAAATACTAATATGAAATACTAGTTCAAAATCTCATATCAATCGCACATTACTTTAAATCAATCGTTAAACTATTTTTTCTAAATAATTAATTAAAAAAAAAAAAAACCATCAGCTTCCGGTAGTGAGAAGTTGAAGTAAAAATATGGTAAAATCGTGAAGGAAAGTAACAAAGACGTTGTTCCCTCCACAATTGTTAGGATTAGATTGGATGGGGAAGGAAGGGATAAAATCTCGTTCTCTTCCCCTTCAATATCCCGCCATTGTTATGTAAATTCCTCCTCCTTCGAGTTTCTTCCATGGCTTCCTTGCCTTCCGCTACCCTAACTGCTGCTCTCAAGCTCGATTCCGAAGTCAGAAAGCTACATTCCGCTACATTTCTCCTCAACGATAAGGTACTCATCGAATTGATTTTACAATCTTCTGTTTTTTGGTTTGAGATCTTCATCAAGATCAGTTCAGTAGGACTGTTTGGATTGTGAATTTCGCCTTCTTCATCTCTCGATTTTGTTCTGCAGAGTTCCGGCGTGCCGTACCAGAAGAATCAGTCGCTAATTCAATTGAACGTCGATTCGGAGCCCAAGTTTGAAGACTTGCGTGAAGCTCTGTCTCTATTAAAAGACGGTACGAGAATCCAAACTTCTAACTATATTCCTTTGTTGCAAGAATGTATAGATAGTAATTTAGCTTCGGAAGCCGAGATTATCCATGGACATATTGTCAAAACTGGAACTCATGAAGATTTGTTTGTGTCTACGTTTCTTGTTAATGTTTATGCGAAATGTGGAGTCATGGTAAATGCTCGCAAAGTGTTTGATAATTTGCCTAGAAGAAATGTCATTGCGTGGACTACTCTTGCTACTGGTTATGTTCAGAATTCGCAGCCTCTTGCTGCTCTTCGAGTATTCGTTGAAATGTTGCAGGCTGGGGCTTATCCTACAAATTATACGCTCGGAATTGTGTTGAATGCTTGTTCTTCGTTGCAGTCTACCGATTTCGGGAAGCAAGTTCATGCATATATCATTAAGTATCACATAGATTTCGATACTAGTATTGGCAATTCTCTTTCTAGCTTCTATTCTAAGTTTGGAAGCTTGGAATTAGCTATCACAGCCTTCCGGAAAATTGAGGACAAGAATGTCATTTCATGGACTTTGGTTGTATCTGCATGTGTCGATAATGGTCAAGCAGCTCGGAGTTTAAGTTTCTTCATCCAGATGCTCTCGGAAGGTGTGGAGCCGAACGAGTACACTCTGACCAGTGCCTTGAGCGCTTGTTGTGCGGTGCTGGCATTGGATCTAGGAGCACAGATTCACTCACTGAGCATTAAGCTTGGTTATGGTTCAAGCATACCTGTACAAAATTCTGTCATGTACTTGTACTTGAAATGTGGACGGCTTATTGAGGCTCAGAAATTGTTTGAAGGTATGGCGACCATCAATTTGATTACGTGGAATGCGATGATTGCAGGCCATGCGAAAATGATGGATGTTGTTGCAGATGATCTTGCAGCTCACAAGAGTGGATCCACAGCACTTACTATGTTCCAGAAACTACATCGCTCAGGCATGAAACCCGACCTGTTCACTTTCTCCAGTGTTTTAAGTGTTTGTAGTAGTCTTGTAGCCTTAGAACAAGGAGAACAAATTCATGCTCAGATCATTAAAAGCGGTGTTTTGGAAGATGTCGTGGTGGGAACTGCATTGGTTAGTATGTATCACAAATGTGGAAGCATCGATAAGGCGAGTAAAGCTTTCTTGGAGATGCCTACAAGAACTTTGATATCATGGACTTCGATGATTACGGGATTTGCTCGACATGGATTGTCTCAACAAGCTCTTCTGCTCTTCGAAGACATGAGACTGGCAGGAGTTAAACCGAATCAGGTCACTTTTGTAGGTGTTCTATCAGCTTGTAGTCATGCTGGCTTGGTGAATGAAGCTCTATATTACTTCGAAGTAATGCAGAAGCAATACAACATTAAACCAGTAATGGACCATTTTGCTTGCCTGGTTGATATGTATCTGAGGTTGGGTCAGGTGGAAGAAGCCTTTGATGTAGTCAAGAAGATGAATTTTGAGCCTAATGAGATTATATGGTCCATGTTAACTGCAGGATGTCGAAGCCACGGGAACTCCGAATTGGGGTTTTACGCTGCCGAGCAGTTGCTCAACCTCAGGCCGAGAGACACCGAAACCTATGTTTCCTTGCTAAATATGTACCTCTCTGCAGGGAGATGGAAGGATGTTTCAAAGGTGAGGAAATTAATGAAAGAACAGAAGCTTGGAAAGTTGAAGAACTGGAGCTGGATTAGCATCAAAGAAAAAGTCTACTCATTTAAACCCAATGACAAATCACACTGTCAAACTGCAGATATGTACAATCTGTTGGAGACTCTACTCGATGAAGTAAAAAATCTCGGTTACGAGCCTGTTGAATACATGGAGGTCATCGAAGACGAGGATGACGAGGAAAAAGTCTTCTCCTCTACCACTTACCACAGCGAAAAGTTAGCCGTAGCTTTCGGATTGCTAAACCTGCCAACTGCCACCCCGATTCGGATTGTCAAGAGCATCACCATGTGTAGGGATTGCCATAACTTTATCAGATTCGTTTCATCATTGAAAGGTAGGGAAATCGTCATCCGAGATAACAAGCAGCTTCACAAGTTTTTGAACGGATGCTGTTCTTGTGGAGGTTTCGGAGATCTTCTCTGATGTGTTTGGCAGGGAGCAGGTTGAGATCTAAACTTAAATTTCTTACATATCTAGAAACATTGAGCTGTTAAAAGAAGCACGTGAAGCTTAATTTCTGTAATTAAAATCAAGAGAATAACTAGTTGATATTGAGCTTCAGACAAATACCAAGAGAATTTAATGTTAACACCATTGTTTCTTCTCTCAATCTAGCGAAGAACGGCAAGGCGTCGGTCAGCTAATTTTCAAAGAGAGGTTAACAATATATATGATGGTATATACAAATACTCTAATACAGATTTCCTAGGATTTGTTCTCTTTGCTACTGACCCAAAGGGCAGGAAGGTATATTTAATTAGAGAACTGTAAATATATCTCAACATCATACTTGAAGCACACAAAATCAGCGTTTTTTACTCTTGTTCTTGATGGTCCTTGATTTATTGGTATCAATTGAAGGTTTCCAGATGATATCTTCAAGATTGCTATAAAAGCCCTTGTAGAACTGCGCGATGACAACATTTCGATATCTAAGAATACAATTAGATAATTCTATATGGAAATGACGAGAATTGTCGACATAGGGCAACTGGAGACAAAAAGGGAACTCTACTACGACTTACCTTGAGGTACTCGCTGGTATCCCCAGCCACTTTCTGAATGTCCACCATAAAGAACGTGGGAGCGACTTCGAAAATCTACAGGGAAAATGTTACGGATGTGAAAGGTCCTGGAACATAAAGTGGAAATTGTAGAACTTCTCATGAAGAAAAACCTGAAACTTACTTCCATAATGACTGAAAAATAAGAAGTCTTGCTTGCTGATGGTCCTTCTACCCTCATCTGACATTACACCAGAAATTTGGTTAAGATTAGAATACCAAAGGGGCCTGGCTAATTTCATATGACAAAAACGAATATTGACAAGAAAAGCAATAAAGAACTAACACATAGATTTACTGGTTCTTTTAACACTATGTTAGCTACGTCTACCAGCAGAAGAAGAAATCGTTTTATAGAGTAGAGTACGAAATACAATATAAGGTAAAAGGGCATAAAAGTTTTAAGGCAATCATTGTATATAAGAAGGCAGATAGGGGAAATGAAGTTGAACGATGAGAATTGAGATTATAACTTCCAAAATGTTAACCTTGTAATTGCGAATGTGTGTCTTGAAACCCATTGATTGAGCTACAACTTCCATAGTTGATAATGTAACCTTTGCAGGCTTTTGGCAGACAAACCGTGTTGGGTGCTTCATAGTATCCTACACCATAATCCACAGAAATTCAACCTTCAATTCTCGAGCAAGATAACACATGCTAAGCAATCTTATACCAACATATTTCAAAATGATTAGAACACGATAAAATCAGTTTGAAAAAAGGACTATGTATGATTAATGTTGAGTTGGAATATAAGTTAAACAATTTTGTAGCAGCTTCACGTGAGACTTGTTTTTTGGTAAATAAACATCGGGGACGTGGAAATTTGGTCAGACTTTAAGAAGCGAGCATGTTAATTATATTTTAGTTGGAATATAAGTGAAACTTTTTTTTTTTTGACAAATATGTGGGATGGCGGAATCAAACCTTTAATTTTTAAACTCTTAGTATAGATCTTATACTCTGCTCATTTTGATGGAGTGAAACTCAAATTTACTTAATTTGGCTACATGGTTGAGATGAAAATAAGAAAATTCAGTAAAACACACAATCGTACCTGGCCACGGTCAAACATCGTTCCCAGGTTTAAGCCTTGAGATAAAATTATTAGATCAAATGCATTAAGAGCCAGAGGACTCATGTCCTCGTTACCACATTGTTCTTCTTCGGTCCTTTGTTCCTATAAACAAAATTTTGCGAGTGAGAAGAACAAGTTTATAATAGTACGGCAATCGTAGAAAGAGATCTCAAATTTGACAGCTAATGATAGGTAACAGGTATATATATATATATATCAGTGAATGTAAGCGTCAATTTGTGCTGGACAGTTACTTCTCAAGGGCTTTTTTTAGTTCAACAACAATTGAGATGAGAATTCGAATTTGGCCATGAGCATATACTTACAATTAAACTAGTTGACATGAATTGAATTAATACCTAAGTAATTAATCACCATGAATTGAATTTATTCTCTTTAAGCCTTCATAATTTACAAGATCTTCATTGACCACAAGTGATGGGTCCATGATAAAGATAAAGAAGTAGGATGGAATTATTAAATCAAATTGGACAATTCTATCATGGATTTACTTGAAAGTAATTAATGGAATAGAAACTTAAGTTTTAGCTACGGTACAGGTGGAAGGTCGCCAAAGAATGAGAACAAAATATGACAGAACAGTTGACTAATCTTTCAAACTTGACAATACCCAGAGTTAAAAAAATCCAAGTTCATATAGATTCCAATATAGTACTCAAATCCTTACCAACCTCAGGATCATCAAAGACAGCATTTACATCATCCAGATTTACATCCTCATCTTCCAAGATTTTGACAGGAACATAATTTTTCTTGAACCACTCATCCTCTCTGATATGTTCTATGGTAACACGCTACACACAAGAAAAGAGAATAACTTATCAGAAAGTACAAATGCCCAAATAACAAGGTAGATTGCATCACTTTTCTAGTTTATAGAAAGTTGTGAAATTTTTAGTAATGAAGGCTGTGTTTTGTAACCATTTTATGTTTGAAAATTAAACTAACTACTACTTCAACCAATTGTTTTCCTTACTTTGGTATATCTATATCTTACCTATACTTTTAATATTGTTGGCTTATATAATTAAATTTATCTCAATTCATCAGTTTAAACTTTTTGATTGATTGATAATTTAACATGATTCAATACCTTCCCAAGTAAGGGAGTGTTGGTTGATATAATTAGATTTACCCCAATCAATCGGCTTAAGCTTTTGGGCTGATTAGTGGTTTAACATGATACAACATGGTATCAGAGCTCCAGCACTTGTATATTAGTATATGAACTACTCCCCTCACTATCAATTAGTTTTGAAGTGGAACTCCACATTATCTAATATGGTAGCAAAGCTCTAAATAGGTATTTGGTACCTATTTTCGACTCGACCCGAGCGGATAAAACCTAAGCGGGTATTTGAACCTAAAATTTGGATCCGGCTCAAGCGGTTAAAACCTAAGCGAGTAAGTTGGACTCAACCCAAGCGAGTATAATCTAATCAAGTAAGTTGGACCCAACCCAAGCGGGTAAAACTTAAACGGGTATTTGATCCCAAAATTCAAATCCAAACCAAGCAAGCCTAAGTGGGTGTTTCAATCCACAAATTCAAATCTAATTCAAGATAGTATTCTCCATATGGAACCATCTTGAGGAGACATGTCGAGGTAATTGACTCTACTCCCTTCACTACCCTGGATCAAACTAAAATTTGAAAACTAAATAATGGTTTCAAAAATTTGTTTTGGTTTTTGGAATTTGTTTAGGAGTTAAATACTCTCTCCAGGGAAGATAAAACTCTTTACGGAGAATTTGAGTGCAACCAAATTTAAACTTCAAAAACCAATAACAAAAATTCAAAACGTTATCAAATGATCTGAATTTTTTTTAGTACTCTACTGTAATGTGCCTGCTATCAGTTCAAAAGGCTAACAACAAGAAAACAGTGTAAAGAATCACAATACTACAAACCTGGTTCCATGAGCTATTAAAGAAAACAGTGCTATCATGAGTTACTAATTGATTGGCTTTCTTGAGTAATAATTGTTATGCAATTTAGAGAACTTTGTTATGCTGCAAGGCTGAAATAAACAAGCCCATTAACAGAACTAAAAAAATTATATGTTTGCTACTCTCTGTAATCATTATAGACCAATTTTTTCAATCGAGTAGCTGAAAATAAGTGCAGATACCATGGATTTGTTTCTTTTTTCTCATATTTAATAGTTAATTAAAGGCATATAGAACGCTCAAATGCTTATTCATAGAGGATGTCATGTCAGGCAAAATCCATACTTACAGTTGAAGGATTTGGGTCAATTATTCTATGGATCAAAGCTTTTGCCCCCACAGGAAACCAAGATGGACAAGAAAAGTCGGCTCTCTCAATCTGAAGACAAGAAGGATAATGTTAGCAAAAGTCCCGCGCTAGGCCATTTGGAGTAGAGTGGCAGCTCCACATATTTATTCAAGGAATTTCATCAGCTTACCATATAACGGGAAGTAAATTAAGGATAATATGACAAATGTTTATACCTTACTATATAACGTGGTGAGATCAAGCTCATCAAATGGAAGATATCCTGCCATCAACACATAAAGTATTACCCCACAGGACCAAACATCTGCCATAGCACCATCATAACCCTTGTGATTGAGCACCTACATGAGAAACGAAGTCGAACCAAAAGGAAAGCCTATAAAACGTCATCATCAATTCATATAAATTTTGATTCAAGCTTTTAGATGCCAATACCTCCGGAGCTACATAGTTTGGAGTCCCACACGTTGTCCGGAGTAGGCTAACTCCCTGTCAGCAAGTAGAATTAGAAATACAATCACTATCTGTTGCCTCTAAAATTAAACAAGTCTAAATCCGAGTAAATAAGAGCTATTAAAATACGTCTTACTTGTTCGGGCAATGCACTCAGGCCAAAGTCTGAGATCTTTAAATTGCCTAAGGAGTCGAGTAGCAGATTTTCAGGCTGCTTAAATGAAGAAAGAAAATGATGACGTTCTTGTTTTATTTTTTTTCCAATTATCAGCAAGAATATTTTCTCCACGATCTCAACCAAAAAGAAACCCGTCATACCTTTAAATCTCTGTGATATACTCCCTTGCTATGGCAATAATCTACACCATCAATTAGCTGTTGGAAATATTTCCTAGATTCAGCTTCACTAAGGCGTCCGTGATGAACCTGCAGAACACGAATAATAACAACATGAACGGCTTGCAAGCAATTAGCAAGTCAAATTTTCAAATAGCTCATCTTTCTTAGATAATGCTCTTTATTTGAATTACTCACTATTTTGTCGAACAATTCACCACCAGTAATGTATTCCAAGATTATATAAATCTTAGTACGGCTTGCAAGAACCTAAAAACCAAAATAGTTTACATGTCTAGAATTAAACAAGGAAAAGGAAGTTCAAAACCCAAGCTCTAGAGATACAGAGAAGAGGCTAAAGAATAATAATTGAGAATAAATACTTCAGAAAATTAATCCATGCCTCGTGCAGACGAACAACAAAAGGGTGCCTCACAAGCTTCATGATAGAAATCTCCTTCTTTATCTGCAAAATATTAGTAACAGTTATTGGAAGAAACGCTTGAAATTTTACATTATCAAATATTGAAAAAGCTTAAAACAGAAGATTGGGGATCGAACTTGCAAGAAATGAGTGCGAAGAACATTGGTAGGACAACTTGAAACGTTAACACTAAAGAAGCACATGATATAAAAATGTTTAGCTCAATCAAAGATTCATCTGAAGAACTTTCTTAATTCTTATTACTTTGTTTTCCAAAGATAGGGGCCATGTACAAATTTTTTATTACAAATTTGTTTTCCGTGATTGTCGATTGATTTAAGTATATCTCAATTATTTTTACGACCTAAAGTAACCTTACTAATTCCAAGATAGATGAATATCATGGAATGATCTCCAAACCCTTTAATTTATGATTTACAAAACCTTTGTTTGTCCATAGTCAACTGGTTGTGTAAGAATTTGTTCTTATAGCTGCTTCATCACTAACCAATTATTTGCACTATTCAGAAGAGGTACAGACAGAGAGATCGTATCAATGAGTAAAATTCCAAATCCGATAATATTTGCAGCTTTGAACAACAGTATAAAGTAAGCTAGTCATTTCCTTTTTGAAGATCAAGATCTCAGTAAGCTATTTTTCCTCTTCGAAGCGGATAGATGAAAAATAAATGGAGCTCATCAAGATCTTTTAGCTTCATCATTACCATTTACATTCACTATGATTCTAAATACCATCTAATTTACAAAAAGAAAAGATAAAAGAACATTGCCGGAGCTTGATATCAGCAATCGAGATCATTGAAACTTGTAATCACAGCCAATACTGTTTTGAGGACTAACTACGAAACATTTTAACTTTATATACACTTAATTTCATTATCTCAGCTTCAATTTACCGCCGCAGAGTTTCAGACAGCGACGGAATCGAAAACATTTTGCGGCGCAGATGTGATGTAGCCACATGAAGCAAAGTACAGAGCGAATTCTCTCTATTTCATTCTAGTTCTCAGCTAAGATCAAGAATGAACATATTTCCATTTCTCAGCACAAAGATTCGATAGAAGATACAGACCTGGTCGACCATCTTGTGCTTGATTATGGTGCTCCGATCGAGGATTTTCATAGCAACACTCTCGCCAGTCTCAGTGTTTTGAGCAAACTTTACCTTCGCGAAAGTACCTTCCCCAATCGTCCTCCCGACCTCGTACTTGCCGACTTTTCTAACTACCATCTCCACCGCCAATCTCCTCCGTTCCGGCAGCAAAATCCTAATTTCTACAACTCGATCTCAGCATTTGCACTGTGTCTTTCTGCAGAAGCTCTCGGCTAATCACAGCCGGTTTGATAAAGCTTTTTGGCTCGCAAACATGGAAAATGCACCAGACGAAATCGTCGAGGTTGGTAATTTGATTTCTTTGATGTGCTCTTGTTTGTGGAAGGAATTTGATTCTTTAAGGAACTTCTAAAGCAGTCTGCTGAAATGGATGTGAAACTGTAACTTTAGGCTGCTGGAATTGATGACTTTTTTAATATTAAATATAAATTTGGGAGAAATTTAATTTTAATTAATGACAAAAAAAAAAAAAAAAAAAAAAACCATTTATTCGAAAGAAAATTGTTTTTGAAGGCTTTCATGAATTTACGAGAAGAAAGGAATCTTTTTCTAACATATTGTAGTATTCCAACCAGAAGGTGTTCTTCGGAATTTTTTTTTTTTTTTTTTTTACATAATTTAATTTTAATTGTAAGTTTACAGAAATAGCAGCCAGCAAATAAGAGATCAATTATCTTCCAACAAATGACACAAGTTGGTTAAAGACTTGAGTTCTGAAGGTATGTTCTCTCAAGATTTCACGTTTGACAGATATTTATGACATTAATTTGTAGCCTTCATCCATTTAATATGGATGGTCTAGGGATGGGCGTGATCACCTTATAGTGTGACTATTTATTCTCAAAAAAAAAAAAAAAAAATCATCCAACTTACTTTTAAATGCTAAAAATAAATATTCTTTCCTAAATACTTATTTTAAATATTCTTAAAAACTACATCACACAAATTTTTTATTGCAATCAGTATTTCTAAATACTCAAAATAAATCATCATTCTCAACATTGATTCTAAGTACTATTAAAATCTCAATTCTGATATTTCTTATACGTAGGTAATTTAATAGTTAAAAAGTGATGAGGTCCTAGATATTTTGGTGATAGGTGGCATGAGTAACTAAAGAAATTAATGATAGATTTAATTAATAGTGATTATTGATTTAAGAAATAACTTCTTACAAATTTTCTTGACATCTAATATTATAGAATCAAACGATATGTCATGTAAAAATAGGCAAAAATGCGTAATTGTTCTAAACCTTCATTAAAAAAAAAAAAAAAAAAAAAACTCAAACATTTATTTCAAATAGATGATTTTTGCTTTGTTAGAGAGTATTTTGAGAAATTTACATCAATCAACATTGTTCAGGTTATGACCCCTCTCTCTCTCTTTCTCTCTCTCACTCTCTATGTAATATACAATATTAAGCTACATCCATGATTTGTGGACAAAAGGAAAAGGATGTGTGAAAATGGTTTCCCAAGTTGGCATTCAAAACCTAATTTTTCTTTAGAGAAGAAAGCAGCAAAGCCAATAAGGGAAAGGCCCACTTTTCCATTTTCTATTTCTTCCATGTATATCTCTATGATGATGTCTCTCCACTAATGAAGATGCCATATTCTTTCCTCTCTTTTTCTTTTTGCCTTTTCTTTTAGAATAATAATAGGAAATTAAAAAAAAAAAACCCATCACAAACTTCTCTTGGTGTAAGTACTTGATAAGTCTACTGTCTTAAATAATGTTGGGAGATGGTAGATACTTTATCTTTATTCTTATATGTCAAACAAAGATTCTAGATCATATAATTGTCAACCATTGGAGATCAAGAATGATCTAGATTATTGCACATTGTTCGAAAGCGAAGGTGTGAAAAAATTATGGCTATATGATTGACTTCATTACCAACACAAAATGTGACCAATTTATAAACCTATGATTTTACTTGTCTTAGTTTATGAAGGTAATAAATAGGTTAGTGCCCATTTTTAACAAACCATCTCAAAAATCTTATCCAACATCCTATATAGAAGTGAATGAGGGTGTAAGATAAAAATAGACAAGGTTTCTTCCTATAAGATAGTTTGTGCTATTTACGTCAGAGAAAGTTTATAGCTCCTATTTTTATAGTGAAGTTCTTCTATCTTTATCTTTGGTTCTTACCTTAATTTGTTTAGAGATTTTTCACATTAAATTATTGTGTCATTCTTTCCCTTCTCTTTTTCATCATTCATTCTTATTATTCTCAATTTATTGTAGTTGTGGTTCTACTCTGTTCGATTAAACAATCATAACAAGTTGTATCAGAACCTAATTCTAGGTGTAAATATCAAATTATTGTATGCTCTGTGTGGTAACCACAAGAAGTGGATTTTACACAACAAAAAGTAAGTTATATATTTTCACCTTTATTGAAGGCACGTGGATTTTTCATGGTAGAAGTTATGACGACAAGGTTTGAGATTGAGAAATTTAATGAGAATAATTTCTCGTTGTGCAAGATGAAGTTGAAGGCTACCTTGAGAAATTATTATTATCTAAAAGTCATCAACAGAATGTCAATCAACGTAACAGATGATAAGTGGAAACAAGATGGACGAGAATACTATAGCAAATCTTCATCCGACATTAGAAGATAAAGAGTCGTGAATCATAGAGGAGAAGAAAACTGCGAGGAAGATTTAAGATCATCTCCCAAAATTGTATGAGGTCAACTCACTTGACAACAAGGTTTCCTTATAGGGAAACTATATACTCTACGAATGTAAGAATCTACTTCAATGATGGAGCTAAATGAATGTATTAAAATTCTACTTCAAAGTCTTCCTAATTCATATGATCAACTTTCATCAACTAGGTAAATAATGTTCTCATTGGCTATCTAAACTTTGATTATATTGGAACTATTGTCCTAGAAGATGAATGTCAGCACAATAATAGAGAAAATAAGGTGGTAAGTTCTAAAGGTTTCGGTTGTTGCAAGAGGTAGATTAACAAAATGTGACTTCATTGAGAGCAAAGACCAAGGAATAGAAAGATCAAGAAGTAATAAGGACGAGAAGTGCCACCATTATGGTAAGAATGAACATTTGAAGAAGAATTGTTGAAATCAATACAAGAAAGATTTCAATTCTCAGGAAATGTAGTAAACACCTCTAACGAATGTGATGTTTTATTCTATGAAGCAACGACAACTATCGAAGGTAGAAAGAGTTTGGGTGATGCATGGTTCTTCGATTCAAGCATCAATTATCGCATGACCTCTCAACATGAATGGTTTCATTCATTATGAGTCTTTCTTACAAGGATTTGTTTTTAGTTGTAATGATCATGCATTGAAGATTGTTAGTATTAGAACTATCAAGCTAAAGTTTCATGATAAGATTGTTCGTACAACTTAGCAAGTACGACATGTAGAAGGTCTAAAAAAGAACTAATTACTCTCATTAAGTCAAGATTTGATGGATAAATGAGGTTTATCTTTGATCTTTGGTTATTGGTGTCGAGAAAGTCGAAGGTCTTTTTAGATCCTGAGCTTTCCCTTTTTTACTTTACCAAAGTCATAAAATTCAGTGAGTAATACGAATTATGGATTATTCCTAAAAGTTGATCAAATAATAAGTAGATATGTGTTGAAGATAGTTGCCAGGCTTTATGAGTCTGTAAACCCTTTACATGTTAAGACATTTGCTTAAGAAGCTTGTATCATCAAAAGATTTGCTTTTATCCCTAGTTTTTCTTGGTTGAGTGGCCACTTTTCGATCTTTGATAAGGAAACAACTGAGTTGTTGGAGAGATCGCTCTTGTTTTGTCTCGAGTCATTGCAAGTAAAAATATACTTTTTGGATGTCTATTTTAATTGAAGTTTTCTTTATTTCAAAAAAGAAAAAGAAAAAGTTAATAGATTTTACAAACTCGAAAATTCGGATTAGAATAAAAATAAACATCTTAACCGATGTCAATTGATTACAACCCTAATTGAAATGGCCCAAATACAATTTTAAAACTAAATGGTGATTAGTAACACACAAAAATTACAAAAAGAATACAAATATTCATTGAGGAAATATTGCAACCGCATCCTACTTGTTCGGGAGTTACTTGAACTGAGAGTAACTAACTAGAGCGTTGGGCTTGGGTCAAACATTGGGCCGGAACTTCCTTAAATGTAAGCCCATCAAGGTGTAAAACTAATAAATTGTTGAGCGTAGCCCCTTTTTTAGGCGGAGAATTTTTTGCATTGAATGTTTTTTTTTCTTTTGACTTATTTCATTCATATACTTTTTGAGTAATAACGTCAAATAATTTATTTTTTATTTTTTTTTTTAGAAAATACGTAACAAATTTCAACGATATATCGTCAATTATTAAAGAAAAAATATTGATTTGAATATATAATTTTACTAACAAATTTTTTTTAATAAAAAAATTTATTGGTACAAAATAAAGAGGAAATAAATAAATAAATATATATAAATGTAAAAGGGACGGGAATCGACAATCGAATACGATAATACATCTTCGGTCCCGATTAGCTAATAGAGAAAATTTTCCACGGCCCTACTCCTCATCTAATCAAGAGAATTGACCAAAAATTTAGGTGACATCAAAAAAATTCTCATATTTTTTTTTTTTTAGATTACAATAATTATGGGTGGAGATTCGAACTTACAACCTCATGGTATTTCGAGATTCACTAATATTGTCAAACTACTGCTCGTTTAACATAACTCAACCCAATTTAGACGTGTACGTCCCTAATTTAAATTGCTGAAAAGTGAAGTATGGAAATGGTTAAAGATGTAATTAATTTTGTTAACCTTGTTAATGAAAACATATTTATTAGATTCTAATGATACCA
>JBBMEG010000015.1:7652287-7664545 GCA_037832605.1 Cyclanthera cordifolia | reverse complement strand
TTATAAACGGTATATACTATTTTTTAGATTTTATCAAACTATAAGAATTCAATTCTTATTTTTTTAGCTAGAGATTAAATGGTATATTTCATCAAATCATATGAACTATAGTCTAAATTTTTACACTATAGAGACTAAACTTATGGGAACCAAATTTATAATTTATTATAAAATATATGAAAAAACAAAAAATACAATTATGAATTATACTCAAATTAAAACTCAATGTACGTATTTGAAAATAATATATACACACATGTGTACATACATATACACACACACATATTTATTTATTTAAAAGTGGGATTAATGGCAGCAAAACAAATGAAAGACGAAGATTATGGAGAGTGAAGATATTAAAAATTTGTCACAAGGATGACACAGTTACTTGATGACTTGAGTTATGAAAGTATATCTGTGACATTAATTTGACCCTGAGTATAATGTGTTATCATCTATTCTAAAAAAGAAAAAGAAAAAATATATTAAGAAATTAATTATTTTTGTACCGAAAATAAAACAATAATTATGTATAACCCATTAAGAATGTTTATAGTGTAGTGCCGATTATGTAAAAAACAATTATTTATATTTAAAAGGTAGATAACAATAGTAAAAATAAAATAAATGAATATAAAATGGATATGAGTGGTATGTTTGGAGTAGTGGAACGAGACGAGAAGAGAAGTGATTTAATTTTATGCTGTGAAGTTTTTTTTTTTTTTTTTTTTTTTTTTTTTAAATTGAGAAATCAAAGCTTCCGTTCACTATACCGTAGTAAGCACATCCGTCCTTAAGTCAGACACTAAAATTCATGTTGGAAAGTTTTCATCTCATTAACCACTAATTTATTATTATTATTTTTTCATCGTTTCTTGTCGTCAAACTTGCCTCATCATGATTTTTTATTATTATTATTATGAAAAAGTGACCCTTTCAGAATATAGTTAAATTTATTTTTAATATAATTATTATCATTAATTTTTAGACTAATAATTAATTTATTTCTCTACTTCTGTTTACTTTATCTCTAATTTCTTTTTACTTTCCTTTTTTATCCGTTCCGTTTCTGTTTTCTTTTGGCTGTAACAAAAGATAATCTTAAATGATTAGGATGAGGGTAAAATTGTCTTAAAAATAGAAATCAAGATTTAATCCAGAGGCAGCGACAGGAATCGGAGGGTAGAAAAGCAGGAGACAGGGTTGGCATTGGATTATCGAGAAGGAAAAACCGACAATGGAGGGCTAGGATTTGGACATGTCATAGTTAGTGATTTGATTGATTTGGTATTGAAATGACAAGTTTACCACTGTGGGCAAGATTGGAATTTGTCCATTTGTTTTGGCATCTTCTGCAATACGTTTCCATGTGGCCACACCAATAGTGCCGCTTTTGCCTTTCCCCCAAACAGTGCTAACACGATCCATATAACACGGCGCCGTTTCCCGCACATTTCTCATTTTTCATATTTAATTTCAAAAGTAACCCCTAACCTAAGCTATCTAATTAATATTCAATTTCTTTTGGTACAACTTTTGTACTCTCAAAAACTTAGGAAAAACTTGGAAAATCCAACCGAATGTGTTAGTGGCATATTGATTTCATTGTTTAGTGTTATTTCAATTCAACACTAGCATTTTGGGTCGATCGGTAAAATCGATATTTGCTCTCAATTTATTTGAGAGTAGTAGACGCCCTCTGAGCGATCGCGCATATTCTTAAAAACTATATTCAAACCAGTTTTTTGATGCAAACATTACTTAATGTAATTTTTGTGAATGAGAATAATGATTATCAAAAACTCCGAATCCCTAACAATTAGTTTGGGCCACCGAAAATCGTTATTTTCATAATCACATTTTTCTAGAAGCACATTTTTATTCTTCTTCTAACTAATTTTTATTTTTCCATAACAATTTTATATTATCACTGTAACTATTTTTCACTTACAATCATACCTATTATTTTATTTTTCTCATTATTATTATTTTCGCCCCAAACACAATTTATCATTCCCTATAATCATTGGGACACAAAAACAATTAATCATTCTACTCATGATCCTTCTCTTTCTCATTCCTCCCGTAACTATTTTTATTTTGTTTGCCTCAAACACACCCATGTCTTCAAATCACTTCCTTTCATTTTTAATCTTTCACTCACTCCCCTGACTATTCCTCGACTTCGCGATTCAATTGTCGCGAGTGTATTTTTTTAGGTCATGTTTGGCTAAGGCAAAAAGAAAATAAAAGAAAATGAATAAAGTGATAAACGAAAGAATAATCTTAAACATTTTTTGCTAAATTAACCTGGACAAGAATACAACTTGTTAAATTATAAATTTAATTTTTAATTTTTAATTTTTAATTTTTATTTCCATGATTATAGTTGATGCAATTAAGCAAAAGTAGAGGAAATTGATTTAAATAAAAAGCAAAGGTCGAATATATTAATTTGTTAGTCATTGTAGATTAAACTTAACAACTATTCGTTTGTCAAGCCTCTCTCAAAGAACTAGAGCACTGTATCGTGATTAATGATTAATCCAGACTCGCGTTATTAATTTCATTAAAATTAATTTTCTAACTTTTATGTATCTATTTTATCAAATAACTGTGAATACTAATGACTATTTTATAGGTTTTATCAAATACAATCAAAATAATTAAATTACAACGTGTTCCAAATAATAAGAATTAAATTGTAGCTTTGAACTATTATTTATTTATTTATTTTAAAAAATAAAAATCAAATTTAAAGAAATATTTGGATTGAGATTTGATGAATATTTAAAAGTATTTAGAATTCTGATTTATTTTGAGTATTTAGAAGTAATAACTACCCTCAAAATAGATGTAGTTTTCAAATGTATTTAATTTAATATTTAGAATGAACATTTATTTTGAGTATTTAGAAGTATTACATTAAAAAATTGTTTGTATATAATTTTTAAGAGTATGTAGAATCAGTATAATTTATTTCGAGTATTTATGAGTAATGATTAGTAATGATTACAGTAAAAAATTTGTTTGAATTTTGTTTATAAGAGTGTTTAAAATTAATATTGAGAATGAAAAATTATTTTAAGTATTTAAAAATAATGACTGCAATCAAAAAATCATTTTGAGGTGGTTTTTTTTTTAAGAGTATCTAGCAAATACTAATTTGAAATTAAATTTAAAATCCCATACCAAACATCCCCTAAACTGTGTTTGGAAGTAGTTTTTAAAAAATATTTCAAATTAGTATTTATTAAATATTAGAAAAAAAAACCTACATCCAAACAAGTTTTTTATTGTAATTATTAATTCTTAATAATTCAAAATAAATTTTTATTCTAAATATTAATTCTAAATGTTGTAAAATAAATACATCAAAATAAAATTTTAACTACTATCATTACTTCTGTACTTTAAATAAATATTTATTATAAATACTAATTTTAAATATTTTAAAAATTACACTTGTTTGAATCCAATTATTATTTATAAAATACTCAAAATAAAAGAGAGTTAGAAATACCAATTATAAATATCCTTAAAATTTCATTTATTATTTAATATTACGTTTAATTAAAAGCGCGAAAAGGCAAAATTAGACGAAAAAAAGAAAAGAAAAAGGAGAATGATTTTATTTGTAATTTGTTGGAGGGTAAAAATTGTGTGTTTTAAAAGTGGTTTTTAATGCATTGAGTTTCACATCGGACGCCAAAAGGCTTTTGTTACTTTGTGCCAAATGGAGGGTCCTTAGTCTCTCTTTCTCTCTGTCTCTCTCTCTCTCTCTCTCTATCTCTCTCTAACCTTCAGCTTCTCTCCCGCTACTGCTGCTGCCCAGAATCAAAGGCTTCAATCGTTACTGCCATTTTCTGTTTAACTTACTGATCTGCAGGTTTATTCAGGTATAATTGTTTAATTTTGCTGTTCCTTGCTCGATTTTTCTTTGTTTGAGTTATTCTCAGCCTGATTCTGCTTTAATTGTGGTTTCTATGCGAATTGCATCTTCGTTTTTGGCTTCTTGCCTGTTTTTATGTTAGTTTTGCTGCTTATCTGTTAGTGTTGGTGTTTTTCTTGTTTTTTCTATCTTCTCTGAGCTTATAGAGCCTATGAATCTCTTAGTTTGCGAGCTCAGAATATCGGAGGAGGCGGAGGTAATTAGTTTATGAACATAATTTTTGTTTTGCGGTGTTGTTTTGACTAATGTGCTTCTTGTTTGACTGAATTTTCTTCGATTTACATTTTTGTTTGCTTCTTTTACTCTTATCTGAAGAATTTTGGAATTTAAGATCTGCGACGTATGTATTTTGTTTTTCAACGTGCTGAACAGGCACCAAAGAGTAATGAATTTCACTCTTTCCTTTTTTGATGAATCGAATATCTGTTTACTTTTTTCTTTGATGTTTGGATGGCTTTTGGCTTTATTCGTACTTGTAATTTTAATGCGTTGATTCCAGCGTCTGCTCACATGGTCTATTTTTGGCCTCCGGTTCGAAGATTTATTTATTTTGGATTGGATACTTTGAATTCTCTGCCTCTTAAAATTTACGATTGCGGGGCAATAGCTATGTGATTGTTCTTTGTAGAGTTCTATTGTTGTTTTCTTTTTATGTGGCTGTTTGCAGCGGCTTTGAAATTAGTAACTTATGTGAACATAATTTAGGCCGTTTCTTGGTTTTCTAATGTTGCTGTTTGTAAATTTGCTATATGTTTCGGTTCTTTACTGTACTACACGCCGTGTTCTAGTTTCTTAGAGAAGAATCTATGAGTTCTGTTTCTCTTTTGGAAATTGGAAGATTCTCAATACTGTTTTCTGCAGGGATTAAGATAGGGAGCTGTTTCTTTCTGGAATTTTGATGTCTCCACCACTACTTGATGTTGGAGAGGGGGAAGAAAGTCGCAGTAATGTCACTCTGTTGGCTTCCTCCAACTCTTTGGATAGTGTCAGTCAAAACAATTTGGGATTTGAAGAGCGCAATTACATGGGATTATCTGATTCTTCATCAGAGAACAGCTGTATGACTGCCACAAAGTCTAATGAGAACAAACCTTCGCTGAATCTCAAGGCTACAGAATTGAGGCTAGGCCTTCCTGGATCTGAATCCCCCGAGAGAGATCCAGAGATCAGTTTGCATAACTCGTCTAAACTTGATGAGAAACCACTATTTCCTCTGCACCCATCTTGTGATGGTCACTATTCTTCACCGCATAAGGCCCTTGTCTCAGGCAACAAAAGGGGCTTTTCTGATGTTATGAACGAGTTCTCAGAGGTGAAAATTTGCTTTTATTTCTTTTTGAAAGACTTGCTGTATTATTTAATGTCTGGTTTAGAGTGTTATCTAAAGCCGTTCGTATCTCGTTCAGGGAAAATATCACACTAACCCAGGCTTGAAAGCTGGTTCTTTGCTAGAGAACCTTGGAAGTCAAATGGGGAAAGTGAAAGAGGCAACAACACAAAAGATTGTTCAAGAGAGGCCTCAGGAAAATAGTGAAACTAGGTTATCTCAAATTGAGACTGCAAATAACACTACTAGCGCCCCTGTTTCCAAGTAAGTTAGAGAGATAGGGAAGTGGGGGTGGTTGGGTGGCTACTAATTTCCCTCAACTCAGAGAAACCGTATCTTATCTGCTGCGTGCAGGGCACAGGTTGTGGGTTGGCCACCCATAAGATCTTTCAGGAAAAATACATTGGCTACAACTTCAAAGAACAATGATGAAGTTGATGGAAAGGCAATGCCTGGTGCACTCTTTATCAAAGTCAGCATGGATGGGGCTCCTTATCTGAGGAAGGTAGATCTGAGGAACTACTCTGCATACCAGGAGCTGTCTTCTGCCCTCGAGAAGATGTTCAGCTGTTTTACTATAGGTGAGCTATTTGAAACTTTCTGTTTGATCGAAAAAATCTGTCACGTGATAAAAATAATATTGTTAAGTTTATAAGTGATCTCTCAAAATTATATATTTAGTTTGTGTGGATCTAGTTACTGTTGTTTTAGTATTGAGCAGGTCAATATGGAGCTCATGGAGCTCTGGGCATGGAGAAAATGAGTGAGAGCAAGCTGAAAGATCTTCTTCATGGCTCAGAATATGTTCTAACATATGAGGATAAAGATGGTGACTGGATGCTCGTTGGCGATGTCCCCTGGGAGTAAGTTAGACAGTTTGAATCTGTTGGTTTCTATTTTAAATTCTTACTATATTTGCTTGTATGTCATCATGATTCATATTTGTTTAGGATATATTGCATGCGAAACACTCAAGAAATTTCTCCGACTTGAATTCCTTGCCATCATGATCTGTATTACTTGGTTTTTTGTAGTTGTTGTTTTGTGGGTGTATTTGGCCGGACAGAAATAGTAGGATTTTTATAAAGGTGGAGAGATATTGGGAGGAGATTTGAGGAGATTGTTACGTTTTAATACTTCTTATAGATGTTGCATGTTCTATGTAAACTTTTGACTGTAATTAAGAGAACCTACTGTCCCCTTTCTAAGTCCTTTTAAGCAATCGTGAACTGTTCTTTTGAACATTTTTGTGTTTGGTGGCTGAGCAATTCCCCGTTTCCATATTTTCAGTAGTAGCCATGTTAGCACCTGAAGACGCCATTTAACAAAACATCAAAACGTTTGCAATTTGCAGTTGATGAACTGTTGATAAATCATTTGTTACTTCTCCTTTGAATAAAAGAAAGATATTGTTGTCAATAATAATAATGTTGTGGTAAATTAAATAGGAAACATCTGATTTCTGAATTCATTCATCCAGGATGTTCATTGAATCTTGTAAGAGATTGAGGATAATGAAGAGCTCGGATGCAATTGGACTGGGTGAGTATTTTGATGCATCTGTTATGATTTTTTTTGAATACATTAGGTTATGCAGCATTTACTACATGACACACGGCTTCGTTCCATCTGTTTAATAGGATTAAATACATAACTGTTAACATGCAAATGACATGAGTTCTTACATTGACTGGTTGAATATTTCTTTTCACGTTCTATTCTTCATCATTTTTATTAAAGGACAAAGTGCATCGAGTCTTCACTTCCCTTGAAATGATTAGTAGTTGCTGCTCATCAAATTATGGAACATGAAACTATATGAAAACCTTGGTTCTGATTTTGAATTCTAAATACAAAAATAGTTCATTTTGGTCATCTATTTGTCTGTAACAACAAAAAGTTTCGAAATAGGATTATCTCAAGCTCTGCCCTTATTGGTGTTCATTTTATTTTTACAGCTCCTAGGGCGGTGGAGAAGTTCCGTAACCGGAACTAGTCAAGCGCTATACCACGGTTGATGCTATCCATCCAAATGCTGGAACAAGAAGATCTAAAACTATAAATATGTCATATATGGCTATGGAAGGTGGTTTGAAGAAATGACGGAGTGTTGGATGGGATAGGTTCTTGCGTGCATTTACATATGTTATTATTATTATTATTATGTTACTTTGATGATGCCTAAGCAGTTGTTCTAGTTTGTGAATTGAACTACTTAAAAACTATTTAAGAGCAAGTCTGCAGATCTGTGGACAAGTTCCTGTCCCTTCTTTGCAGGACTCTTTGAAAGTTTGTAAAGTTATTGGTTATCAAACTGTGTTGTTTTGAATGCTCTGTAATATTGTAACTTTGTATGTATTTGACTTAATTCCTTCAAATCCTATCACCACCTAAATGTTCTTATAAGCTTCATTGGTAGCCCTTGCTTTTGTTGTTTATATTACAATATTTTTCAGACAACGAAGCGACTACTTCGCGTTCAAGTTATGGATTCGTATCAGCAATGGGATTACTCTATTAAGCTGCAATGATGGCGTGAAATTACGGCAAGAATTTTCGAGGTAAGCCCGTTTTTAATAATGTGGTGTTCCTAGCTGTACTTAAATTATGAAGAAAATGCCAAGCCTGCCAGTTCTTTAGTTGTGCTTTTCTGTTGATGACTGATTGCTAAAATAAATAATATAGCCAATTTCAGTCTTGTCAGTTATTTGGATATGGTTGTCGGATAGTTCTTAGTGTATGCATGTGACTGGTTGATTTAACTGTGCATTATTGATGCTAAAAATAAGATATATATATATATATATATATTATTATTATTATTTCTAGAGGTTCCTTTGTCTGTGGGTTGGCTTTTATGGACCAACCGGTTCAGACTGGTCTAGAATGACTTTCAAGACTTGTAATTTTATGTAATATAAAAGTTGGATGGCTAATAAGTCTTTAAACTTGTAATCATCATGATTTAGCGGTCAAGAAGAGTCATGAAAATCTTCTTTTTTTTTTTTGACTCGAGAACTTGAAGTTTTGCTCCTCTGTATTACTAACCCGTCCCTTAATTGTGGTACCGGGATATATCGTATGACTGGAGGTAGGAAGAAGGCTGTTTGGGAAATTAATTTCCACATCGGTTTCGAACCTGTAATGTCAAGGGGAGCATACATGATACAACCCAACACCCAAACGCTCAACTACTCCGCCGCCCCTAATGGAAACAATTTTCTACAAGATTTCTTGTCATCTAAATGTTACTCGATGAGGTGATGTCTAGTGAGTATGGTCATGGAAAACAAAGTTTTAAGATTTAGTTTGATAACACATTTTCAAATGATTAAGTTTAGTAATTGAATAACTTTTATGGCAATACAGGTTTAAGAGTTGGAAGAACATTATTGAATGGCTGATTCTATCTTTATCCCGATTGAGTTGACTCTGTTTTGGAGCAAATGGTGAGACCCGTACAGCATTCATTGCTCTGCTCTGAAGATGTAAGGTAAGGAAAACAGTATATTTTTGTCTTCAATTGAATTGCTCATTTATTCATAGCCATTAAGTTATCCAGTAGCATCTACACGCTTTTATTTGCATTGAATTGCTCGATTGCATTCAGAGATCCTACCCCCTTCCGAAGACTACAATTTAAAAAAAAAAAAAAAAAAAAAAAAAAAAACTGGGTTTAATCATTTGATAATGGTATTCTCGAGTCTCTTCCAATTTGGACTGTGGAGTCTCTTCCAATCATTTGAATTTTCTTTAAGGATAAAAGAAATAATAGAGCTGATTTAAATATAGTTTGGTTATACGGATTTTGATTATTGTCACATAACATATATCGGCACTAAAACATTTAGGGACGGTTTGTTTAACTTTTTATAGAGCTATTAAAAATGAGCTTTTATAATCACTTTTTAACTTCTCATGCAAATGAGTTATTACTATATATTTTTTTTTAAAAATCATTCGAATAATCTCTCATTCTAATTACTTCACCATTATTCTTCCAAACACCATTTATGTACTTAAGGGAAATGAGAATTATGAGAGAATTATGGAAGAAAATGATATGACGAGAATGATTATTTGTGTTTGAGTGAAGAAAATGATTATATGAAGAATTATTATTTGTGTTTAGATGAAGGAAATGATTATGAGTAAAAATAAAAATGTGTTTTTCGTAAAATATGATTATGAAAGAAATGAATTTCGGTAACTAAAATACCAACAATTATTCATATTCTTATTCTCCTAATTTTATCTTGGTGGTTCGAACACACCTTAAGATGTTTAGACAATTCTTCGTAGATAGTCATTATAGTTTGAATTTGTCACCTTTGAAGGAAGGTCTTTTGAAATAATTGATCGGTGGGTGAGTGGTGGTTGAACTTTGTTGGCGCCCTTGTTACCTGCCAACATAACTTATGGATAGGAAGAATCTTGAAACAAATGGGTTATATATTAATGTACATGCATGAGATAGAGAATTGGTCGCACTAATTTCAGTGAATTTATAGAATCTAAAAAAGTTTGGGGATTGACGGGAGACATTAATTTTAATATTAAATTTATAATATCTGATAAATTATGGGTCATATGTGTTTTTTTTTTTTTTTTTTTTTTTTAAAATTTATTATTCTTATTTTTAATACAAATTGGGGAGGGAGACAACAAACCCTACCTAAGATATTACTGCTCTCAAATAAATTGAGATCCAAATATTAATTTTCAAAATAAGTAATGTATAGAATTTCGTAAACTCTTATGAAAATAAAGCTTTGCACAAATTTAAATTTTGTTTGATGCACAGAATTTATTAGAAACTAGATGGTGTGAGCATTCATCTTAAAATCAATTGATTATGAGAGGAGCAACTCATCCTATCTTCAAATGTGTCGCTCCATCCTATTTTCAAATGTGTCGAAGAACCTCCACCTTACTAATGTGGGACATTTACCGCAAGATAAGTATATCAAACGTAGTAAATAACTTCTTCAAAGCTTACCAGATATGATTTACAAATGTTTAGGTGCATACGAGAATGGACTACACATTTTAGAAGCTTACAAATTAAGGTCGGTATTGGTCAAGTTTAGGGTTTAACTTCAAATTTTCTCCGGAAACAAAGCCTAATACCCCCATTTATTTATTTGAAGAAAAGCTGAATAATTTTATTTTTATTCAATCAAGAAACAAACTCTCTTTAGACATAACAGAAGCCATTTATATGAGGAGATTCCCCACCTCAAAAAAGTTCATTTTTATATAGAAAAGATCAGTTAAAATAAATTCACCTAATTATTCTCGGGAGGGCTAGAGTTTAGTATGAAGATTTGGTCCACGAAAATGATATATCCATAAACAAAGAAATCATATCCAACTACAGTATTGTTGAGTTTAGTTATATCTCGAGAAATACCATCAACAAGATTATTAAAGTTTAATTTGGAGATAAAGTCGTGCCATCTATCTAGAATGTGCTTATGACTATTCCTAATTGCTAAACTCTCCGTGCTATTTCTCGATGACGATGCTCTAATCCTTCCTTTTTGAACTATCGAAGAATGAGATCGACAACACGTTCCTTTGTCATCAACACTAGGCCTCCTTTACCATGATCAACTTTTAATGACCCAACCCTACATCTCTATGGGGTGCAAACTCCATTGAGGTCTTTTTTTAGCATTTATTTTTCTTTGTAACACCGAACTTCAGTAGTTCAAAAAGTACCTAATTGTGGTCATGACTTTAGGAATATTCTGCTTTAGGGGATTCTTGATTGAGATTTTAAGAGTATTTGAAATTAGAATTTAGAATGAGGATTTATTTTGAATATTTAGAAGTAATGATTGTGGTTAAAAACTTGATTAGATGTAGTTTTTAAGGTATGTTTGTTTTTAGTAGAAGAGGAGTGGTTAACCACTTATTCTAAAAAATCATTCATAATATTGTATTTGGTAGTAAATAACCACTATTAACCACTTATCAAACCGTTTGTCAAGCCCCTCTATCAAATTTATTTCAAACATATTACCGAACCACTACTAATCTCAATCCTCAAACAAATACTTAATTACTCAATTTCTACTAACACCAATCCTTAAACAAGTAATTAACTACTCTAATTAGTAATAATTAGTAATGATCACAGTCAAGTTTGTTTGAACATAGTTTTTAAAAGTATTTAAAATTAGTATTCAAAATAATAATTTATTTCGAGTATTTAAAAATAATAATTGCAATAAAAAACTCGTATGAATATAATATTTTTTATTGTATTTAATAAATACTAATTTGAAATACTCACTAAAAGCTACCAAACATCTCTTTGAGGTTTTATAATATATCGGGTGCCCGAAAAATGAAGTCCATGGCCCAAAAAATGAAACAATATATTTTTTGGATAGGTATGAAAGTAAAAAAAAAAAAAAAAAAATAATCATTTACGGAAGTCACCTACTTAAAAAAAAGTTTCTACGAATTTTCTTGACATTAAGAAGTCGGGCAATATATATCAAGAATTGAAGAAGAAATACATAAAAGTCGTGTTTTAAAATAATTTTTTTTTCAAAATATGAATTAGTGATCGATACGATAGTAACTCTGATACCTGAAAGTGTGGGAAAATAAATAATTGGGTGAAAAGAAAGTATAATAATTGAATTTAGTAGTTGAAATTCATAAATAATGACGTAATATCTGAGAAGCTTCCCATTTCCAAGTAGACTAATTGAAAGGCAAAATTATTCCCTTATATAAAAAACCCATGTAAGTAGTAATATGAGCAACAAGATTGAAGATCAGCTTCTCACAGATCAACTGAGTTTCTTTCTATAACAATAATAATAACAATGGGAAGGAAGAGAAAGCAGATTCAGGAAGAAGAATTAGCTGCAGTAATCATGATGAAGGTAATAATTACCAATCTTAATTACTTTGTTAATTAACCTAATTTTAATTCTATCCGTTCACAGGAAAATCAAAA
>JBBMEG010000015.1:7634709-7648504 GCA_037832605.1 Cyclanthera cordifolia | reverse complement strand
GAATTAAATCCTAATTGAGTATAGACAAAACGAGAAACAATACTAAATTTAATTAATTTCAATCAAATTCAATCCAACAATATACTACGATTTAATTGAATAAAAGAAAATATTTATTTAACTAATTGCAATGTATTTTGATCAAGAAAATCAAATCAGCGATTTTAAAACCAGCAACCAAATTAGTCAGCCGACAATTCAACCCAACAATGTTTCAAATCAACTTATTAATATGGAAATTTAAAAAATAATTAATAAAGAAATATTTAAATAACGGCATGACCTATATATTGATGTCCACTCATTCGTACAATACCAATCACATTTTACTCTCAATTTTTATGTTTTATTTTTTGTGTGTTAAATTGTGACTCATAATGCGCTATATATGTGAACATTAATATTTAGATCGTGCATAGACATGACCTAAATATTTCTCTTATAAATATAGTTATTTTTATTTATGAGAAGAATATTTAAATAAAATTAACAAATATAATTATTGATATTAATGAATATCTAACCTACTTTTTCAATAATAGTGATATTAATTAATATTTATAATACAATACTTAGAAAATACTTTGAAATTAAATTAACGAAAATGATTGACAATCACAACCATCTTTGCCGAAGAAGGCTAAAATTCAAAGGCCAACACAATAAACTAATGTGTTCCTATTGGGGAAAAGGAGGAAAATTAGGCGCTTTACATTTATAATCTGAACTTAAAAAGAACTTTTTTGACTTCATAGTCTTCATTGTAAAAAAAAAAAAAAAAAAAAAAAAAAAAAAAAAAAAAAAAAAAAAAAAAATTAAACAATAAAAACTATATATAAAATTGGGGCTTTTGCATGTATATTAAAAAAAATAAAAATAAATATTTAGTGTATTGCATTTTGAAACTATTTACATTTATAACAACTTTTTTGGACATACCTATCAAAATGACCAAAAAGTTTTTGACCCAAAAACTGATTGAAGTCGATTACTTAACAGATAGACTTCAATTACTTCTCTGATAAACTTCAATCAATTCTCTAATAGACTTCAATCACTTAACTCATGGACTTCAATCACTTCTCTGATAAACTTCGATCACTCATTTGATATACTTCAATCACTTATCTGATGGACTTCAATCATTTTTTTGATAGATTTCAATCATTTAATTGATAGACTTCAATCACTTCTCTGATAGACTTCAATCACTTCTTTGATATATTGATTGAAATCTATCAGAGAAGTGATTGAAGAGGGGCAAAAGTGTAATTAAGTGGAAAAAATTAAAAAATCCGTTATAAATGAATTTTTGATAAATTTGTAGTACTATAATTATAATATCTCTTACAAACTGTGTTACCCCCACGTCAAATTCCATACAAAATTATTATTTATTGCATAATTTTCAAAATTTAGATAGTCAAATGTTTATAAAAAGTGACCGAAGAATTATAAATAATAATAATAATAATCAATTCTACATTTTTATTTATGATTTATATAAAAGCATATTTATAAGATAAGTTTTTAACTTGTTGGTAAGGAATATGTAATATAAATATAAACATTATGAGTGCAAGTTTAATGTTATGCAATTTTCGTCAAAAGAAACATAATTTCAAAAACATTAAGTATGATTTAGTAACTAACCTATTATATATTTCACAATGATTTACATTAATTAATTACTCTTTAATAGAATTATACACTCACTATATATGCAATAGAGATGAAAAATAGATAAACACTCTAATAACTTAATACAATTGAACACTCAATCCAAATATATGGATTGATGCATTAAACAACCTTAAAAAATTCGACATGATCCAAAAAAACACATGAATGCCAAATCAACAAGCCATTAGTATTAGGTAACCATCAATTCTCATTATTATAATACTAATTGTGATCATTATACAAGTTAATGAAGTGTTATAATGTTATGGCCTTTCAAAGTAACTTTAGTGATATAGCCCATCTTTATGTCATATATAATAATAATAATAATAATAATAATAATAATAATAATAATAATTAAAGTTGTATAATAATATATTTAAATGATCCATAATTCATCCTTAATCAAACACTAACACGCAAACTTCTCAAAGGTAATGTATTTGTAACACAAATTAAGGCTTTTTGACTAACTTTTCAATGTGCATGTTTGTTTCCCTTTGAAAATGATCATTAATTAATGTGTTAGAATAAAAAAAATCTATAAGAATTTTGTTAATTTCTTTTCTAATTTTTGTTATCAATGACCATTTTTTTTAAAGAAAAAAAGTAAAATAAAAAGAGAATTATTAAACTGGCCTAAAATATTAATCATCAAGTCAAAAATTTTCACACGTTAAAAAGCAGTTATTTTAATTAAATTGATTAAATAAAGTATAACATATTATAGGCCAAGAATTTAGTTCTAGTGACATTTCATGCGGTCTAATAACTACGAGATTATAAGTTCAAATGCTCTCTTTAAATGTGGTTGAATTAGAAAACGAAAATTATTTAAACACTATTGAATGCAAGAAAAAAAAAGTAATTCCTTTTCAAAAGAGAAAAATCTTCTTTATTTGGGCCTTTTCTACAGTTGGATCGGCCCATTATAACTAAAAGCCCATAAGAGTCCGTTAAATCAAAATACACCAGAAAAACTTGAGGGGGTTAGATATTAATATCTTTTTAGTTCAATTTAGTTATTAATATTTCATCAGTAGGAAAAAAATGATTTCTTTTTTACTGTCAAAATTTTAGATTTAATTCAAATATAACAAAAAAAAAAAAATGAAATTGATTAAATTCACTCAAGTTAAATATTTATATTTTAAATATTGTTAAAATGTTACTATAATTAAAATATAAAAATATAATTTACTATCTAAAACAAATTTCTTTAATTATATTTTAACCATGGATGCTTAATGCGTTTATTTATAAAACTAGACTGCTTGAACTTCTCCCAAAGTTAAAATGTACCCTCAAATTTCAAGATGAATTTTATACATACATATCTACATACATACATACATGCATATATATAAAAAAATTGAGGAAGATGAATAATTCTGAACAAAAACAGTAAAAATTTAATTAATATGCTAATATAGAAATAATTCAATTGATTTTATTTATTTTTTGATATAATATAATTGAATTGAATAAAGCATATATCTTTGACTTAAAAGATTGAAGTTTTTTATTTATCAGCTCCAAATTATGGTCGAACTAAAAAAAAAAAAAATTTAATTATGCGTGTGTTTTTTAAAAGATGATATAGAGATAGAAAGATTTCTTATCATCAAAAATCACACATGTTTGAGAGTTGACTACCATTTTTCCTATGATATTAGAAGGGACGTTATTAGTTTAGTTGATTGATTATAATTATTAGACCTTACAATCACCAATTTGATCTTGTAAAATCTACAATATTCAAGCACTTATATAAATTTTATAAAACTAATATATTTTGTATTTTCATCGTTAAAAAAAATAAAAAAAATCAAGGGGCGTTTGCATGTATATATAAAAAAAAACTCATAAATATTTGGTGCATAACATATTTTGAAACTATTTTCATCTATAGCAACATTTTTTGGCAGACCAATCAAAATGACCAAAAAGCCCCTGACCCAAAAAAGTTGATCAGTCTAGTGATTGAAGTTGATTAGTCCAGTGATTGAAGTCAATTTGTCTAGTGATTGAAGTCCGGTCGAACAGTTTGCTGATTGGAGTCGACATTTCTCTAAATCGATTTCCATAAGACTCTCGATCTCTTAATTAATCGCTCTCTCTGTATTATTTCATTCTCTTAATTTGGTATGTATATTGAAACCCTAATCGGTATGATGCATGTGTTAAGTAATTGAATTCGATCAGTTAAGTGGTTGAACTGATTAAAGTCAATCAATTAAGTAATCAAAGTCTATTAATTATTTGATTGAGGTTAATCAGTGCTCTGATTGAAGTCTGTCAATTAATGATTGAAATCGATTAGTTAAGTGATTGAAGTCGATGAGTACACTAATTGAAGTCTATCAATTAAGTGATTAAAGTATAACAGTTAAGTGATTGAGTTCGATCAGTTAAGTGATTGAAGTTGATTAGTACACTGATTGAAATCTACCAAAGGTAAAACTGGAATTACGGGAAAATAAAAAATTAAAAAGTCAGCTATAAATGAATTTTTGATAAGTTTATGCTATAAACATAATGTCTCTTGCAAAATGTGCTACTCACGAAGATAACTAATTATATTTTACCCAAACATAAAATATATAAGTGTGGGTATATATTTTTTGTTTTTAAATCTATAAAACTAAATTCTAATATTTAGTAGAGACAAGAAAAACTCAGGAAAGCAAATTAACAATACTGAAAAATTAATTAATGCAAATCATATTTAAATCATTAAGAAAAAAAGGAACAACTTCCAACTCCTAACTTCCTAATACCTACATACTTTTTCAATGATTTTTAAAATTTTTTTTTTTTTAATATTTTTGTCTACTGGTTCATGCACCAGCAATATTATTAAGCTAATCACCAAATAAATAATAAATAATTAATTACTCAATTAATTAAAGATAAGTAATGTGGGGCTCATTAGAGATCAGTTGGAGTGGTTAGCAAATGTTGGTTGGAACTAAAGTTCTTGGGAGAGAAGAAACAAATTGAGTCTAATGATGAGTCTAATCAAACTTTTATTCATATTATTATTTTATTTAAAATTAAAAAAAAAATAAAATAAATAAATAAACTCCTGCCACCTTCTCTCCATTATAAGGCATATTCTTCTCTTTTGACTCTTTTATAATCAAGCAGAATTCCATTAATCCTGTTGCTAAATACAGACTACACAAATTGAAAATTTCAAAACAAAAGTTTATTTTTATTAAAGAATTAGCTTAAATATAATTTTTACTTTAAATATAAAAAATATGAAATTTAATTAAAGGCAAATAGCAAAATTATTATTGCATATTGTTATTTATATATATAAAGTAGGAATGAATTTATGTTGGGTTCATCCCAACAATTAAATAAATAATTGAAAAATTGTATTAGGTGGGTTGACCTCAAAAGATAATTTTGAACATAGTTAAATTTTAAAATATTTGTATATAAAGTTATTAATATTATATTCTAAATATTGTTATTATATAAAAGTAATTTGGTAATTTTTTTCCTAATAATTTAGGTTAACTTTATAAATTCATTTCACTAAATTAGATTAGATGCAGAGTCAGTATTTTTGTTGGTGGACTTCGACAACTCGGTCAAACACTTGTACCACAACCTTGCCACAACCAAAGTAACAGGACTCTATTCTGTTTGACTCATTTAAGAACATAATTATTTCAAAACTAATCATCAATATTCCAACTTCTTTAATTTGATATCAAAAACCATATGTTCCATCACTTCCCCATTTTCTCCAACCCCATATCTTGCTCAATTATTCATTCAAATTATTTGAAAAAAAAAAATTCATGAATTGGTTGATGCTTCTTTCTTTTCCCTACGCATAACAACAAATGTGTATAGCAAATAAAACATCGACCAAAAGTCATATCCAATTAACTTTCATTTGATAAATGTAAAGCTAGTCTCAAACAGTTGGTAGAAAGGAAAGACTATTCATTTTTTCTAGAGATTAACGCCAAATGCTTAATCCAAAACACATTATAAAAATATTAATATATATATATATATACACACATACATATAAAATGAAAGCTTCAAATTCATAATCAATCCCCCACAAAAGAGGCAAATCCACATGGATATGTTTTGTCATTTGCAATATATAACATGACAACCCTACAACATCATTGTCTCAAAAAAGTATATTGATTTAGTTTGAAAAACATTTCAATCAGGTCCAAATTCTCTTTCGAGACAAGTTTTTCGTTAGATTGATCGTAGAGTTAGCACGGAAGTTGAAAACCCTAAAGTAGTTGTGATTGAAGATTAGGGTGAAGGTAGAGAGAAAAGATGGTAATGTGTGTGTGTTTTTTAATGTATAAAAAGAGACAAAACAGGAAAAAGTGAAAGGTTGTATCATTGTTTGGTATTAGAAGAAAAAGTAGACCAAATTTCAGGATTTATTTAAGGTACAAATTTTATAAAGCAATTTTTTTTTTTTTTCCATTTTCAAACACTTTATAAAGAACAATGCTTTTTTTTCTTTTTTTTTTCAATTTGTCCAATGTCTCTCTCTCTCTCTTCTTTATCTTCTTTCTTTTCTTACCTATATTTACCAAGTATGATAGTTTGTATAATATCTTAGTTTTACTAAGAATTATGACAAATTTTTCTTATGAACAAAATGGATAAGCTTTGGAATTATCTAAATGAGCAAAATAATAACTACAAAAATAATAAAATAATGATAAATTCCAACTAACTTAGATGTTATACTCATCCAAAAATTTATATGATCTTTTGCAGAGCAATCTTAATCTAATTCCATGCAGTTTTTGTTTATTTTTAATGATAGAATAATTGTATCCACTTTGCTTCATTTAACCATGAACATAATTTAATTAATTAAAATATCAGTAGGATCTTTTATTGTTGATGTTGGAGTATGTATGTATGTATGTATATATGTATGTATAAAAGTGTGATGCAATTTTAGTATAAATGGATTTTTTTTTTTTTCTTCCTATTATTAATTTAATTGACATTACTTAGTAGCTGACAACTAATTAACAATTATCTTTGATATGATTTTTTTTTTTTTTAAGCATGGTCTTTTGTTTTCTTTTTGGATGGGTATTTGAGTTTGACCTTTTCTTTTTCTTTTTTATTTATGTAAAGGTTTTTTTTTTTTTTTTAGTAAAATGAAATGAATTATATTGCTTGGATCATAGGCTAATTCATTCATTAATACTTTTCATTTTATAATAGTTTTCCCTTTTTGCTTTTCAACCTCTGTGTGTCAGTCTGATCCATTAGGATAAGGCATTTTAATATTTCTTTAAAAAAGATGAGTGTTTTTTTTTTTTTTTTTTTGGAAAATTGGATTAAGCTACAATAAACATTATATAAATGATAATATTGTATTCGCTTAATATCAATCGTTAAGATCGAATTATATTAACGTTGGTGTTGAATTAGATTAATATCAAACAATTAAATCAGTGCAAGACTAATTCTTAATCATAAAAATAAAAGTTTTATGAGAAATCTGAACGGCGACAAAGAAGGCTACAATTGCCTTCGTTGTTAAGCCATACTTTCTTCTTTATCCTGTTCAATTGTACTACTGGTACATACATTTATTAAACAAAAAAATTTAAAATATAAAAATCTTCCTCTACCCTTTTTCGTGAGAATTTCAATATCAAACATAATATAACAAAAAGTTCATAGATTTCATTTTAAATGAGTCATAGCTATCATATATAGAGTTCAATATTACAAATTTATATTTTTATAAATTGAATATTCTTTCTATTTAATAATTCTTTTTTTTATCATATTAAATTACATTAACTTTTATTTTAAAAATAAGTTTAGTATAAGAAAATTTATTGTAAATATCAAATTACTACATTCCTATTTTAGTTATATTATTTTTTAAAAAAATATTTATACATAACAAAATATGAAATAATTCATTTTCAAATTCTCTTGATTAAAATCTATCAATTTCATTTCATTAAAATCTATCCGTATTACTTATTTCAATTGGGTCTATCACTTTCATGTAATTGAATCAGTTATTTCGTGTATTTATTTATTTATTTATTTATTTATTTATTTTTAATATTATGATCATACCCTTGTGAAGGTCTGATTTAATTCTCATTTTGAAAATGAAACACCTTCACATGAGAGAGGGTGCACCAACCCTACCTATTTTTTCTACTTGAAAAGGAGAATAATATTTGAAAAGAAGTAATATGAAGATGAAGAGGAAAGAGATAAAAGAATATTTGTACTAGACTAATTAAACCTATGCAATTGTTGCAATGTTTAATAGTGTCACAATAATAGGAAGCATTGTACAACTCCTCAATAGTCCAAACTTGACTTCTCTATTCAAAAAGTATAAATTATAAATCCTAACCTTATAAGGAATCTAGCCATTGCAAAGGTAGGTACTCGTAGGGATGTTTGGATAAATAATCGTGGAGTGATTATTTTGAGTAATTTTGAAGAAGAAATTATAATAATAACTCGTTCGGATAAAATATTTAAAGAATGATTATAAAAACTTGTTTTTAATAGTTCTGCAAAATAGTCAAACAAGCAGTTCCTCATGGACCTGTGTATATATCATATAAATATAGGTTTATCATACTTATCACAACTTACGCCCATAATTAATTTAACAAGTAAGTTTTAATCTTTTCTAAATACAAACCACACAACATATATTCGAGGACATTTACATTTGTTTTAATATAATATTAAGTTCACTCGTAGATTCGGAATTGAGACTTCGAATTATTAATAAAGCTGCCCTACAAAATAGTTTTTAATCTTTGAGTGAAATAAAAAGGTAGGCCTATAAGGACTATAGTTTGTATCAAATAAATATATTCAAGGGTTGTGACCAGATGCAAATCACAAGTGGGAGGAAGATGAATAATGAAATTCATGTGTGGAAAGTTTTTTTTTAATTTTTTTTTTTTTTAAGGGGGTTTTAATTCCTTAGGCAAATTGATGCCATAAATGCGAATCTTCAATAATTACATATTTTTAAAATAGATTTTTGTTTTATAAAAAAATAAATAAGTTATCTATTTTGGGAAGGATTGAAGAAAATATGTTGGTTGATAGTGGCAGCATTTTAACTAACCAATTATTATTATTTTTAATAATCAATTTTTTATTTAATTCAATTATAATTACTAGGTCATATTATAATGGCACAAAAATTATGTATTTTTGGGTAAATTTATATATATTTTTTAAATTCAAAGAAACTCTCTATTTCTCTTTCTCCGTCGCTGTTTTTTAATGTTATCTTCCATGTGAATGGTACGACCAATTTGATGTCGTTTTCAACCAACTCTTCCTCTCTCCCCCCACATTTTTATTTATAGTTTTTTTTTTTTTTTTTTCAGATCTAAAGGGGTATTCTTTATGTGAGCTTTCGAATTAATTTATAGATTATAAACTAAGTCAGGAGATTTAATTTTGGATTATAGTCGGCATGTGATATTTCAACATGTCTCTTCTCTCCCACTCTTAATTAATACTCAAAATATCATGAAATTAACTTTGCCTTCATGGAATTATACGTCAATTAATCAAAATTTATATTAATAAATTGGAATAAATTTAATTACGTCAATTAATACTTTAAACTAAGTATACTTAATGATTAACCCACTCTAGAAAAAGAGATGCACTCTTCTTGATCTAGATAGTAACTATAAATTGTTTTTTTTTAATTATATATGTATCCATCTTCAACAATTCTTTTAGTACGGTCAAGATTTATGAATATATTCTCTTAAACTTCTAAAACCTTTTTTTTTTTATATATATAATTGTTTGGGTGATAAGCTTCCTTGCACCTCGACTAATATCACGAGATATTTAACTCTTTTTTTTTGATATTTGTGATTGTCTGCACTAGCTCGCTCGCATTTGGTTATTGTCACATGACATATTTCTAGATAGTTGGCAGTTGGATTTAATCCATCACCTTAAACATTTCACGACGCTTCTTGACAACTAGGTCACTCCAATGGTAGCTAGTTTTATATTTAGTAATATCATAAACTAAGATTGAAGCATGGCTATAAATATCATTTCAAAAAAAAAAAAAAAAAAAACATCACTATAAATATAAGTGGAAATGTATAATCTATTAATAAAATCTAAGAAACATTCACATAAATTTTCCTATTTTTCTTGTCAATATATAACTTGATTAAGTAAAAGGTAAATAGCAAACTGTGGAAATTCATAAGTAAAAAGATATTTACGAGCTTAGGTTTTATTAAAAAAAAAATAAATAAATAAATAAAGTGTTCTGAACGGTGAAATACTCAAAGGGACAGTTTGTTTTGAGTATTTATAGAGATTTTATAAAAGAATTTTTATAACAACTCTTTAAAAACTTTATACAAACAAGTTATTATTACAATTTGTTCTTTATAATCACTCAAAATAACTCATCATTTCTAAAGACTCCACAATTTTACAAACAAATCGTGAATGTTAAAATGGGATGTAAGACAAATTTATAATTTTCACCTATATTACCCAAATTTGAGTTTGTTCTATGCTTTAATTAGTAACATGTCAATTATGAAAGAATTAAAGGTAATATAAATACCAAAAAATTAAATATGGCAGAGAAATTAGTTAAATAAGTATAGTGTCAGAGAGCCAGCCTGATTGGCCTGTAAATTCACAAATTTCACAATGGTCAAACATTAATGACCTAATCCCACCAACTTAATCTCCATTATTTAAGTCTAATCTATGATTTCCTAATTCTTAATTAACCAATTTAATTAACAAAAAAAACCATATGAAACTAGTAATTTGAGTTGATTAAATGTCAAATAATACATAAATGTGATTAAAAATGAGAGAGGGAGAGAGAGAGAGAGAGAGCCACATGGGTTATAATTGAATAGAGCTGATTATACAAATCCAGAGCGATTTTCTGCATTGAAATTGGTGAGAATCTTATTAATTTCAAATTATTTAAATTCTAACCCCCTCACATAATAAATAAATAAATAAATAAATAAAGGAGTTGAAATTATTGTTGGCTTAATTAGTGATGGGATCTCCTCCATATGGGATGTTGAAATTAAGGTCATGTGCTATGTCATTTGGCATTTCTGTCCCAAATCCCACTCCTCATCATTCTAATTAAACCCCTAACATGACACTTAAAATGTGATTATATTATATTCTAATTTTTTCTAATTCATTTTATTCGATTAATTACTTTATTTACAATGGTACATCAATAACTAACTCTCCTCTAATTAATTAACCCATTACATATGATATAAAAATTTGCATATTGGATTAACTGACAGACATGAACCAAATTTAAACTTTCTTTAATCATAAATAAATTACTCTCAATGAGATATTTTAAATTTATTGTTTTTCAGTATTTCACTAGTTATATCAAATTTTAGAAATTGATATATAAGTTAAAAATTAAGTTATTAACGATCAAAACTAAAAGAATGTCTAAAGATCACGTGGTCATTGGTTCAAATCTCCTATCTCAATTACTGTAATTAAAAAAAAAAAAAAGATTCTCTCACTACCAAATTTCAAACAGGTTTTTTAATAAATAAATATTTACCCAGTTAAATTATTAAGTTCTACCAAATTGCAAACAATGGGTTTTTAAGAATCAAATATTTACCCAACGCAAATGTTAAATTACTAAGTTAATATATATAAAAAGTCATTAAATATGTATATCTATATATCTATGTATGTAATGTTGTTGTTATTGTTGTTATTATTATTATTATTATTATTAATTATATATATATAACTTATAAATGGTTATAAATGTACAATTATTACAATTATAAAAACATAAATCAATAAAAAAAAAAATCTTAAACATCAATTTTCAAAATTACAAAAAATACTAAATTCAGATAAATTTTTTTAACTAATTTCGAATCATTTTATTTCCTCTTCCTTATTCACTCCAAATCCAATCACTCTGTATCGTCTAAGTTTATAATTTAATCAAAAGTTTGAACTCTTTCCATTATAGAAGCCTAGTTGACCAAAAGTCTGTTTTTAATATAATTAAATAATAATTGATCAAACTTACAATTTTGACTAAAACTTCGACCTATTTTGCCACGTGTCAGCTTTTGCAAACATGAAATGACAAACAAGAGAGAGAGAGAGAGAGAGAGAGAGAGAATGGCTAATTGGATTTGATTGGAGAGACAATGAGGAGCTTCTTCTTTAACAAGTAAGCCATGCCAAAATTTGTGTGTGTTCCTTCTTTATATGTGTGGGGTTTTGTTAGTGTTCTTCTTGTTTTCTGTTTTTCATGCCCTCTTAAATGTTTTAATATATAATGATTTAAATCTCTCCCTTTTTTTTTCATTATTTTCAAACACAAAACTCTTTTGTTGAGCAATTATATATATAATGTATCCAAATTGATATCATGCTTGTATCATAATTGAATGTTGTGTTGCATATTGTCTCACCATATCATACATAACAAATTTAAAAGTTAATGCTTTTTTTTATTTTTTTGAAAAGACTCGTTGATCATTGATCTATATATAAATGATTACGATTGTGCGAAATGTAAATGTCGGTTCTATGTCATCAAATCTCGTAATGTTGTTTTAATTAGTAAATTTTCAACTAACTAGTTGTTATATAACTTCTTTCTTTCTTGAATGAATGAATAATTAAGCATGTCCCCTCATCTCATTATAGATATATAAGACTTAAAAGCAAACTATACACACCCAATTAGACTTCTACCAATTATAACTAAAAGCTAACCCTAATCTCTCAATGTTGTTACTCTTTTTTACATTAGTAGTAAATTGGAGGGATATCTTAATTAATGTACACTAAATTTAGTTAAGTATACTTATCTAGCAAATTTTAGATTTAAACGACTTAATTTTTCTTTTATTGACTCATTTATTTTTTATTAAAAGGACAAGGGAGTTTTTTTTTTCTACCAAAGTTTATTTCTATTGACATGACGATAGTTTGTAAAATTGTAGAATGTTTATTTTGAATGTTTAGAAATGAAGAGTTATTTTGAGTGATTATAAAGAAAAAATTATAATAATAACTCGTTTGTATAAAAATTTTAAAAAATGATTATAAAAATTCGTTAATAAAATAAGTATAAACTAAGTAAATAAGGTACTAAACGTCAAAACAAAAGGGTAAATAAGGTACTAAACAAAATACCATTTGACTAAAGGAAGACATGTGGTGCCACGTGGAGATAAATATATGTTAGATGGTAATGACATGGGCATCCCACATGGGATGATGTTATCCACGTGGGCTAATTAAAGGGCCCCACCACCGTCCCATTGAATAAATAAATCCCATTTGCATTTATGAAAATAAAAACATCGGTACTTGGAACAATATGATGACAAGGCAATGCCAAGTTGCTTCTGTTATCGTTGACTTTGACAAAAAGTTAAGCAATAACCCAAGTAAAATAAATTGCTATGCTACTCCCAAAATTTTACATAATTTCTCTCTCTCTCTCTCTCTTCTTCGTCTTTTTCTTTTTTTTTTTTTTTTTTTTAATTTAATAAGCCAAACCTTTTTTATTTAAATATAGAGAAGCAAAAAACAAGTTTAAATGTCGAGCCTAACTTCGCTGATATTAAAAATGTATTAACATAAATTAGATTTGTTATTCGAATTTTTCACTTTTAATATTGTAAACTCAATCAAAAAAAAATGTTTGAATAGAGTGGAGGGACAAAAGATTGTATTAGAAAAACTTGTGGTTTTTTTTTTCTTTTTTTTGGTTCTAATCACAAGCAAATCATTTGATTTGGTTGCTAAAAAAACTACTCTACTTAGATTTTGTTTAGTATAATTTGGGACTTAGTTTGATTTGAGGGAAAATGAGGAGACGATTATAGTAATCGTTTTTAGACTAGAAATGTCCACGTAACAGAGTAAAGTCAAAAACTAATTTTCTTATTCTCATGTATGATCATCAAATGAAATTTTTGTTGCCAATAGATTTAAGATTTTTTTTTTTTTAAGTATTTTAAACTTGTGACCTTATGATCTTTAGATATATATTGATGCC
>JBBMEG010000015.1:7579644-7610435 GCA_037832605.1 Cyclanthera cordifolia | reverse complement strand
TATATATATATTATAATAAATTAAATATTTCTAAAGAAAATGAAACATTTTAAATTGTGTAACTTTTGTATCATAAGTAAAGGGAAGGAATGATGAGTCAAAAGAATAAATTCAGTGAATAAGACATTTTTGGGTAAGAGGAAAGAAATAGAAAGAAAATGAGAAATGTTGAATAAAACAAGTGGATTGGTATGAATAATACAAAGGAAAAGAAGCATGCTTCCGTATTGCTCTTTTCAAAGACCAATTCGTTTTCTAAACGATACATCACATCTCTCGTTTTTTGAACAGAAACCTTAAATATATGCATCGTTATTCTTTTCTCCAAATTTTCTCATTGGATATACGTACCTTAGTGCATATGACACTTGCATATTTGAAAACACAGCAAAACTTAGACGAACATTCAAAAGCTTTCGCTCATGACATGTCTTAAAGATGTAAGTTGCTTCTTCGACTTAGGGTTTTTGAATATTTGACCGTGTCGATTCACGATCATGCACTGTAGTAGTGGATATAAGTGGTTGTCGTTATCATTGTCATTTGTTGGCATCATTATGATCAATATCAACATTGCGTTGATGATGATGGTTTCAACCATTCAACATTCCACAAAGGTTGTCTTGAAGGTTTGACCCTAAGAAAGGAAAGACTCCACCATCTCACTCTCAAAACATGCCTCTATAATGTTCATCTAATTGGTTGGGCTGTTTTCATTTGAGTATAAATGTGGTAATCCAATATATGATCAATAAGGTCAAACCACTTTTTTTTTTCTTTCTCAAAAGGTTGAATTGGGTCAAACAATGGTACCAATATATATATATATATAAAGTCAAACCCCACTAAGTTTTATAGTGGAACATTTTTTTATTTTTTTTTTTCACTTCAAGGCAAAGCTACACTTGGGTTTTAATTAACTAATTAAGATAAGAAAAAGGGTTGGTTTAGTTTTGGTGGTTTTTTTTTTTTTTTTTTTTTGAGCTCTATCATCCACATGTTTTATGCATAAAATTAATTAAACACAAAGTTACATTAATTAATTTAATTTCTTCATTTGCACTTTACATAATTAATTAATACAAAATAAAAAAAATAATCTCACTTGTAATTTCTCTCAAATTTGGTGTACATTTACCAAAAAGAAAAGGTATAGTGGGAGGCAAAAGTGCTGGCTCATCTGCTGCCATGACTGGTTCTTATCTAAGTTTAAGTTGATTTTGACTTTTTTTTTTTTTTTTTTTTTTTTTTGTAGAAAATAAATATTGGGTGAGTAGTGAGTGTGTGAGAGACAAAAAAAAGACAAAAACTCATAAAACACTAATAATAAATGTTAAATTATTAATAATGAAACGTGGGACTATTTCCAAACAACAAAAATTATTGACATATGTGACTTTTCTTTTATCTCTTTTTGAGACACTCCTTAGTGTGGGTCGGTTTGAATTTCCTCTCATTTATTTATTTAACTTATAGATAATAATAAATAATGTTTTTAAATATATATCATTTTACTTTTTAGTCTCACATTCATACTTTCAAAATTATTATTTATTTAGGATAAATTATTAGATTATATATGAGATTTGAGACTTTTCACTTTTTTTTTTTATTAAATTAATCTAACGTCTTGATAATTTTTTAATTATATTAAATTATCATTCAACCATAAAGTTGTTTAAGAGCAGGTTAGAATAATTTAATTATATTAAATAATATTTCTTCTTATAACATGCAGGCTTAGAATAACTTTATGTACTTTCATTCAATTTAGCTAAAAATTGATCTAGATTTTTTTGTTAATTTTTTAAAATCACTATTTTTTTTAACTAAATTAACATAAATCTGAATTTTAGAGTTTTTGTCAACATTGTTCTTGTAGTTTTAAAAATACTCTCGAACTTTATAAAAATATTTTAGAAATATTTTTAAATTTGGATGGAAATCAATAAAGTTTGGTTTAAAAAAAATGACAGTAAACTTTAGAAATTAAAAAACATATCCTTGGCTGTAAAGACTTCATAAAATAATTTCATTGTTAATTATTTTTATAAAAATATTAAAAGTTTTGTTTCAAATATTTAATGTGATTAAGTGTAATTTTTTTTTCTTTGTATTTTTAATTTATTAATTATTTTGTGTGTCAATATTAATTTTTTTAATTAATTGAATTGTTAGTACGACGTTGAAATTAATTTATAAATATATTTCTCTTTTAATTATTGTTCATCACTTATTTTATGGTATTTATCTTTTTATCTTTATTTTTGATACATTGAACGTGGATGTGTACAAAGGATTGAGTTAAAGAGCGTAATCTTATAAACCGAACTAAGGTAATTAAATTTAATACTCAAATGCATAAAGTTGACTAGTTCAAATTTAGAGTCTGTGAATTCATTAAACCGTTCAACAATATACAATAGAATAATAAATTTATCTAAATACTTGTAATATAAATTGAAAATTATAACAATAACTAAAATATATTTATACAAATCAAATATACACGAATTAAGAATAAGAATAAGAATAAAAATAAAATAAAATAAAATAAAAAGATCCTCTATGCCCTAAAAGCCTTCCCACATACCCTACAAATGTCCACTTTTGTTACCTACAACTGACCACTTGACTACCCTATAAACCAAAACCCACTTCCCAAACAAACGTGTCGGTCCCCTTTGAATGCGATAGCCCTAAAAGGCAAAGACCCAATAACATAAAATAAATGAAACATATTTATTTATTTATTTATTTATAAAAATTAAAAAACCCTTTTGGACCCTTTATTTATTTTATTTATTTTTTGGGGGAAAGGCATTATATTACGGCTTCTGAATGTCCTTTCTATGACTAAGCTTATCGCCCATACAAATGGCATCTTTGAATTGTTTATGTAATCTTTTTCTCTTTCCCTTTTTAATATAATTTTCTTACTATTCTAAAATAAATTAATAAATAAATAAATAAAAAGAAGAAGAATTTCATGATATTGCTTTCTTTCCTAACCCCAATAATCTTCTTCATCTACCAAAACGATTCAATAAAAATTTAAACTTTCCATCTGTATTTGTTTCATTTTACGTATTTTCAATGTATTTAACCATGTTTATGTAATAGGAGAATTTATATACGCAATCTACATTTCATTACCATATGCTAAGAAATACACGGATATCTATAATTTAAAGAAAAAAAAATTTAATAAAACTAATAGAGCAGTAGCTCTACGACATCAGTAAATGTCGAAAAAACATGAGATTACAAGTTCGAATCTTCTTTATTCCAAATGTTATAATCTCGAAAATTAAAAAAAAAAAAAAAACAATAAAATACATATGTTTTTTTTTTTTTTTTTTTTGAGAAACGATACTTCATTAATTCATTTCCTACACTATACATATATATTTTTAGAGTAATGATATTACAATCATGAGATAAAGATAATATTTTTGAGAGTACACGATACATAATATTAAAAAAATGATACATTTACATTTTTTTAATTATTTTTTATTAGATTAGATGTTTGTTTGTGTTTAATAACCTCATACATCAAATCAAATGAGTTTGGTATCAAATCCAATTAACAATTCATTTATTATTCTTGGGTTTGATTTTTATAAGCTCGATGGATTATATTAAACTCTATTGGTCAATAAAGATGGCAAGATTTATTCACTTTTCTTGTTTGAGATTCTTAATATTTGAGATAACATAGAAACTTGAAAATGGCGGTTGTGGCTACCATGGAAGAGAACATATCAAATATTCCACACAAAAAAAATAAAAAAAAACCAATAATAGAGACCAATTAAATATAAAATATATGAAAAAATGAAAAGACAAAAAACCCTAAATCAAAGGAAGAAAATGAAACATATATAACTCCAAAGGAATCAAATTGTGGGGGTTTTGTGTGCATGGGTTTGATTTTTTTTAATAAAATTACTTATATGTACGTATATGTGTATATATGTGTGTGTATGCATATGTGTATGTATGCATATGTGTATGTATGTCCAATATTTTCTTCGTGATATAGCACTATCTTGATAGTTCATATTGGAGATACCCACTTGGTGAATTTCTTCCGCATTGATAAGATGAGAATTCTTCGACATACATACATACATATATATATACATACATATATATATAAAGTATGAATTATTTCTTTTAATTGTCAATTGATTTTGAGGTGGAAGCGGACATAACTCACCTTGTGGCAAGTCTCCCACATTAGAAAGGTGAGGATTCTTCAACATCTTCAAAAGATAGGGTAGGCATATTAAAAAGTGTGGACATCCATCTAAAAACCAATTGGTTAGGAGAGGAGTAGTCCATCCAAACCGTTTGAGTTATAATTTTTATTGGATTGAGTGAGTTTTACTGTTTATAAATTTTTGTACGTATAAAATGAGTTAATAATATATGTTTTTAACATATTAGTAAGAAACAAACACTATTATTATTATTAGTTTTCCTTACATATTTATAAATGTTAGAAAGGTTTATGAGATTTATATATATAGAATTCCATAACCTAACTCAAGTGATGATAAGACATTTATGGGAAAGGGCATTTGTGCCCACCACCAGATGTAGGTAGCTAGGCATTGGTTTCTGCCTTACCCTCTTGTATATTATATTAAAACATACCTATTTGGTTTAAATATCACTTTGGTCTCCTTTCCTAACATTCTATTTTAGTCTATGGTCTACTTTTCAATTGTCTAATTTAGTTTAGTTTATGTAGATTAGCTACAATATTCTTTCTTAATTAATTAAGCTTAATCATTATTATTTCAAGAACAAAAGAAAACTGAATTGATAATCATAAGATCTTTAAAAATCATACATTCAAAAGTATATGGTTCGGTAAAAAGAGTAATAGTTCAACGATATCAATATACATCCAAAAACTATGAGGTAACGGGTTCAAAACTTCTCCTTTCTATACTTACCACCGTTTGTTTAAAAACTCGTTTGCAAACAATTTCATTTTTCTCCTACTCTTATGTTTTATCTCGAAAATTTTAATATATAATGTTTTATCATTGAATGCAACTTTAACCAAATAAATAATGAAAATTTGGAAAGAAAAAAAAATAAAATGTATTGCTTTACGCTAGGGTTTTTTTTTTTTTTTTTTTTTGAATAAAAAAATAGTTGCATTAGCAGAGAAGCACTAAAGATTCCATTATTATTATTACCACCAATTACAATGGCTGAATGGGACGGTCGGATTTTGGGTTGCCTTTGTCTGATTTATTCTTTTTTTAAATAAACTGTTCTTTTCCAGCAAAAAAAAAAAAAAAGCTTTCTTTAGCTTCAATTTCCAATCTTCATACATGTTCGTTCTTAATTGGCGATTCCCACTTTTCAATTCCCATCTTAATATCATAATATACTTTTATTGCCACGTGGATCCCCGGCGTTTGATACGGTGGGAATGGAATTGTTTGGTTCACTAACTTTCATCACATTAATCACTAATTTATTTTTAATTTTCTTTATTTATTTTTTCATTTTCCTTCATTTTTTTTTCTCTTCCCGTCGTAGCAAAACATGCTCTAAATATATTTTAGTTTTTTTTAATGTTAAGAAATTTAACCTTTTGAACTAAAAATGTATTCATTTTTAATAATAAGCTTGTAATAGAATTTACCTTTTTTTCAGAAAAGGATAATATATATATATATATATATATATATTTACCTTTTAAAAGAAACAAATGTCAATTAAGCTAAATTATGACTTAAATAACCTTAGTTCTTGCAAATTTTTATTTTAAATTTATTATTATAGATATTATATCTGAACATTTAAATTTTTATATTGCTATACACACACACATATATGAAAAAAATACTTTCATTTTACAAAAAGTATGTAAGAAAACATACCATTCTACATATGATGGAGTGAGAAAAGAATTATTTAATTTACATAAATAGAGGATGCATTATAAAGTCCTTACACTATAATAATGTGTGTTTTTGAATCAAAATGCAACATTAAAAAAATATATCTTTCTAAAAAGAATGCACCAATGAAAACGAATAAGAAAAACTGATCAAAGTAAAGTTGAATGGGATTGGAATAATTTGATTGGAAGTCTATTCAAATAAAATGAAGCAAATATATATATATATATAATATTTTTTTTTTAATACAAATTAGGAGAGGAAGACTGCAAACCATACGTAAAATGTGATACAAAAATGATTCGAATCAATAATCTAATAAATGCTACTGCATCACTAGTATCATCTAAGTTATCCTCCATTTGGCAAAAATTATATTAAAAGTTATCAAAAACTCATTAAATTGAATTTGAATGTATAATTTATTGATAATTTGAGAATGAGGATTTGAACGGTAAACTCAGTTTCATAATATACATTTTATGTGAATTAAATTGGGTTCAAAGTGGCTTCAGAGAAAGGGAAAAAAAAAAAAAAAAAAAAAAAAAAAAAAAAAAAAAAAAGCTAAAAATAAAATTTTAATGATCATAAAAATAATTAATGAGGTAGTTTTTATATTTGAGTATAATTAGCAATATTTATTATTATTATTATTATTATTTTGAATACAGCAATATTTATGAATTTCCTTGCTATGAGAAGCTGAAAGGGGGAAGCATGTGCATATGATTCCTATGATTCAAAATTCTTAATTTAATAATGATTAAAGTGTTACAACTATTGTCAAACACCAATGCTAGAAAAATAGTAATGGCAACCATTTAAATTAATGGTCCAAATTAAAAGAATTAAAAAAAAAAATCTAATTCAGTTCTTAAAAAAAAAAAAAAAATCCCTTAAAGTTCATGCTAATTAAACTAATTAAACTAATTAAACCAAATATATATTCTAGTAAACATTTAGAAAGATTCTTCTATCATGGGAAGTTCTTTCTCACACAAGACTTCCCATATTTGAATTATACTAACTAATAAATATGTATCATTTTTTAGTACATTAAATAAATAATTATTTAGTCGATAGTAGGAGTTAAAAGTGATGGGCACAATAAAAAAGATTAATACTAATTTTTTTTAATTAAAGATTTGACCTTTTTTTTAATAAAGACATACATATCCAATAAAATATAGAGTAAATTATAGATTTAGCGATTATGTTGGAAGAAACTTAGAATTTAACTTTTATGATTTAAAAATTTAGAATTTAGTCTCATGGTTTAGAGAAAAATTATAATTTAGTCTATAAAGTTTGGTAAAATATGAAAATAGTCTATGACGTTTATAATTATTGAAAAATAAAAAACGTAGAAGTTAGTTATTTATGTGTTTAATGATGAGAGTGTAGGTAAGTAATTGATTGGAAAAGAAAACTCCCAATCATTTTATATATTAAACGTTATATCTACGTGCTAATTAATTCGCATACAAATAACATAAACTATTTTGTAGATTTTAAAAAATCATAGAGATTAAATACTATTTTTCTCTAAACTATAAGAACTGAATTTTACATTAATTTCTCTAAACCATAAATATTGAATTATATATTTTTATATCAAATTGACTAAACTCTAACTTTCTTCGAACCATAAGGACCACATTTATTATTTATCCTAAAATATAAAAGACGACATCATATATACATGAAAAATAAATTATCATTTACGTAATAACCCTACATAAAGGGTACTACTGCTCTCAAGTATATTGAGAGCCGAATATCGAATCTTTAAGATTGAACTAGTGACGTTGATGTTGAATTGATTTAACACTAAACAATAAAATTAATACGCCGCACGATTGGTACAAAATACTTTAATTTGAAAGGAGTAGAATATAATATTATATAAGTTCAATCTCACAACTAATTAATTGAAGGCATTTTTCACTATTAACAAGAAAAAAGATAAAAAAAAGTTTATACATTTTAAAATTTTAGGGAAAAAAAAAATCAAATATAGCTAAAACAGATACTATCACTCTATGTGATTATCATAAAATTGGTAGATTTTAATTAAGTAAACCTAATTAAATGAACTTAAAATGGATAGACTTGATTTAATTAAATATTTCATATTTTGCTATAAATAAAATAGTTATAATAAAAATATGAATAGGATAATTTGGAATTACATCAAATTTCAAATCTCTTAAAATGGCAGTACACATTGTGAGCTTTCAACCTAGAGCAATTGAGTGAAATTGAAGATGGTGACCAAAAAAGAAAAGGTAGGGAAAGAAAAGGACCCTTTTGGGAAGGGGAAGGTGTACCTTAAGAAAAGGGGCCAATAGGCTGGGATATTGAAGTCAGGCATATAGGGTTGAAGATATGTATGCAGAGAAACTTTTAGTACAGTACTTGTCTGGAGGATAGGAGAAGGTGTCAAGTAAGGGGTACCCCCTCCCTCAAGTTCACTTATCCAAAAAAAGAGACACATGAGTGGTATATGTACAATACATTGATCCTGAATACTGTGTTTGGAACACCAAAATTAAATAGGCACTAGAATAGTTTGCTTATCTTATAAATAGATAAATACTACAAAGTGAGTATATTCGATCGTGAAATACTCGCTTAAGTCTTTACCCCCTTAGGTGAGGTACTCAAACTTTGATACCATATTAGAAAACGTGTGCATTCATCTCAAAACCAATTGACGATGTGAGGAGTAACTCACTCTATGTTATATATATATATATGTTGAAGAATTCTTACATTTCCAACGTGGGATAAGTACTACAAGAAGAGTATCTCCAACATTTATATTAATCATAACTTTAAAATTTGTTTTGGCTTGCCTCCTAAATTTTCAAAAAAAAAAAAAACTTAAAATTGATCTTTATAATTTTCTTAAATAAAATTATCATTTACTCATATAAATTAAAAAAATGTCTTGCCATTTTATACTTGATTCTTCTATTAAAACTATTAACAATATTGAATTAGTTTCAATTAGTATTGACTTCAAATTTACTAAAGGGATCGATTTAAAAAAAATAAAATTCTTGAAACTATGAGGATTAAAATTGAAATTTTTGAATGTTTTAAGTGCCAAAATGAAACAAAATTTAAAGTTCGATAACTAAAATTTGACTTTTAAAAATTCAGAGACTAAAATTGAACAAAGTTGAAAGCTAGGGAACAAAATCATATTTTATGTTTTAGTTAACCCAAATGTCATCACCTAAATTTGAATGCTCATGATTAATTTACACGTCTCAATTAGTAAAATAGAATGCAGTTTAAATTAGACCACAGAGATGATCATCAAAACTAACATGCACCCTTTTAACAGAATCTAAACTTTTTTCTTAGGGTGTTGGTTTTTTTTTTTTTTTTTTTTTTTTTTTTTTTTTTTTAATTTCTAGCATGGAGAGTAGAGGAGTTAACCGTAATTGAAGTAATTATCTATTACATGTTTGAGATTGATGTTAAAGATTGTTTGTTTAGTACAAAACACTGATTAGTAGGTTTTTAGTGTAGTGGTTTACCGCTCATTTTTTACTAAAAACAGTGTTTATTTTGTAGAAAAGAATAGAATAAAAAAAGAATTAAGGGTGTGTTTGTTTTGGTTTTTGGTTTTTTTTTTGTAAAAAAAGAATAGAGTGGAAAGAAGTGGATGGATGAACGAAAGTTGAAAGTGATACATTTGATGTAAAATTTAACGTGATATTAAACTAAATTACCATTAAGTGATATATTTGACGTGAATAATATATTTAATAATTTATGGTGAAATTTGATGAAAAGTATACTGTGATATTTGATTAATAATTAATAATAATTATTTCCAACCAAACAGAAATATAAAAAATTCTTAAAAATAGGTTGGTTGTACGTTACTATTGTTATAACTTACAGGTAAAATTGAAGTACAGTTATAGTTGGTAAAAAATGCTTATTTATTTGATGTTGTTTATTTTGTCATTTATGTAAAAACGGTGAGTATTTTGAAGGAGGGAGTGTGAGTAGAGAGAGGGTATTGAGACAGTTCACGTGTGAGTGTCAGGTGATGGAACTAGCAGCAGGTTTGGTACAATTTTTTTGTATAATTTAACATGATTTTGATATTTTTAACTCCATTTTTGTTCATTTTCTCTTATCAACCCAATTATTGCACCTTTTCTTTTTTTTTTTTTTTTGGAAAAAATAATGCATGCTACTCCCAACTTTCCAACATATACAATAACAACAAGATATCGCATTTTTCTGTCTCCCAAACATTTTCTTTTCTTTTTTTTTTTAATTTTAATAAAGGAATTTCAGTACTCTAGCTACCACCAATATTGACCATTCAAATTGCGTTTTTAACTGCTCCCTATTAACCCTCATCGATCGACCAATTCGGTTTAGTCAATCGATATTATTATTATTTTTATAAAGTAAATTAGTCCAAGTTCATTCATCTATTTTAATTATAATATTTTTTTTAAAAAATAATTTTTAGATTTTTCTTCGTTTTTCAAAAATTTCAATTTTACCTATTTTTTCAACAAATTGATTGAAGAGTGTTAGTGGTATCAACGAACTTACCGGGTCTATCAATTGAATTACTGATGAAAGACTATCAACTAAACTACTGATAGAAGACTATTCGTTGAATTGGTTGAAGCTATCCGTTCAACTAATTGAAGCCAAGATATTTTAGGTATTTTATATAAACGATTCGATTTTCTGTTATATAGAAAATATTATCAGAATTTTACTATACTAATTTTTTGATTTTTTTTTGTTTGCTATACATGAAAATCTCTTTTTTAAAAAAATAAAAAAAATTCTATTCAACTATTTTATTTACTTGATTTAAGTTTTTAATGAACTAGTTGGTTGATAAATCCATAGAGAAAGAAACAAATGCTCCATTTCAAATAATAATTAGAAAAAGAAAAAGACACTAGTGAAAAAGAAAAAGAAAAAAAAAGCGGGATTCAAAGAAAATAGGATTGAACTTTATTTAATTTCTTTATTTTTCTTTTTTTGCTAGTACAAATATAAACAGTTTTTTTGTTTCATTTAAAATTAATTTGTAATAAATTGACTAACCTACGTATTTTATAAAGTTTGGAAAATTTTCTCACATTTTCATGGATAATATAAAATGAGAATCCCTAACATGTTTTTTTAGGAACAAATATTCTCTAGATAAAATGTGTATTCATTTCAAAACTCATCTTATTAGATAATGTGAGATTTTAACTTAAAATTAATCGGTAATGAAATAAGCAACTAAGCAAGTCACATATTTTATAAATATGGTAAGAATTCTCTCATTTTTAAAATATAATATAAGATAATGAGCACCAACATATATCCCTCAAAATGTTGTTACTTTTGAGAATAGATATGCACTTGAAATTTTGATACCATATTAAAAATATGAAGTTATATCTTAAAATCGTCCAATTAATTTTGAAATAGATTTTTGTACAAGGTTTAAGTTTTTTAGATTGATCTCCTTTTTCTTACAAATCTTATGAACAATTTTTAGGCAACTTTTTTTTTTAGGAGATTTTCAAAATCCAATTAATGATGTTCGTGTTGAACTGAATTAACACTCAACAATACAATTATTATGTCATCGGCTCTTTGGGTGATACTAAAAATCTATACTTATTATTAAATAACATGAAATTTTATATCCAAACTAATTCATGATGATGGATAAGTAATATACATATCTTATACTTTCAATCGAACGGGTAGATTACTGACAGGTGGCAATCAGTTTCACTTCCGTTCTTTACCGGGCTTTAAAATGATTACGCCATGGTTTGGTCAAAGTCGCGAGTACGTGTTTTTCTGTAGCCGTAGGCCGTGGAACGTGCGGCCACATTTTCCATTTTGTCTTCTGCCGGCGCTGCTCTCTTTCTCTCTCCTGCCCGTCAGTCAAAGTCATGGCTTTCTTTCCTCCCAAAATTCATTCCGGGCAGCTGTTATATCCAATTACGTACATTTTCATATTTCTCAAGGTCAATAAGAAATCAGAATTATTGAGGAGTTTATTTTTTTTTATACAAAATAAAATAGAAAGAAACAATATAGTTATTTTTTTTAATTGTTTGTTGGAAAAATGGACGAGTCCTTATGATGTCACTGAACAGAGGTTTGGTATGAGGTTATAAATTAGTAATTTAAATTAATATTTATTAAATTTTTGTTTAAAAAATTTATCCAAACAAAATTTCAATTGCAATCATTACTTCTAAATAATTAAAATAAATCTTATTTTAAATACTAATTTTAGATATTCTTAAAAATTACATCAAAACAAGTTTTTGAATGAAATCATTGCTAATCATTATTTTTAAATATTGGAAATAAATTTTCATTCTAAATACTTTTAAAAACTATATCCAAGTTTTTGACGGCAATCATTACTAATCATTACTTCTAAATACTGAAAATAAATCATCATTCTAAATATTAATTTTAAATACTTTAAAAAACAATATTCAAATAAAGTTTTGAGTGGAATCATTACTAATAATAAATACTCAAAATAAATCTCCATTTTAAATACTAATTTTGATACACTTAGGGTGTGTTTCGGGTAAAGGGAAATAAAATAATGGATATGATGCTACTTAAAAATACTTGAATAAAAAGTTGCTATGTGAATAATAGAAAGTAGTTAGGATGAGAATAAAAATGCGATTTTGGGGAAACGTGATTATGGAGAGAATGATTTTCGGTGGCCAAAAAATATCGGGAATCATTCTTAGTCCTATTATTCCCTTCATTAATGGTGGCTCAAACACCCCTTAAGATCTCAATCCAAACACCCCTAAATGTCTATTCTTAATTTTAAGAGCGTGTTTGGTTTAGATGTGAAGGAAATGGAATGAAAAAAAAAATAAATGAAGAAAAATAAGAATAAATTAGTGATTGATATGATAAAAGTTGGCGAGTCAAACAATGAGAAAATCTCTTTTTTTCCTTTAACTCTTCCCACCATACTAAATATATCTTAAATGCATTGATTACATCAATCAATTCAGCTGATTAAAAAAAATCAATTTAACTATTTCAAGATAATTAGTTCAACTGATTAATAACAAATAAGGACCAAAAAATAATTGAAAGGGTTTGTGGCACAATTGTTTCATTGTTTGGTGATAATTCATTTTAAAATCAAGTTGAATGTTCTAAATTTTTTTTTTCGTTTTACAGCCTTCTCGTTCTCGATAACAAAAAAAATCTTACCGTTGATTCAGTTGACCATTTTTTGACATCAAAATACATACTTATGTACTCTTTTGGTATAAAAATACCCAATTATATAGTAAAGGAGGAAATAATTTGAATATCTACCAATAGTAGGATTAGGAATACTCAAAATTATCTTGAATTTCTAAATTGAATTGTTACCGCCAATAGAGCACATACTATTTTATTTATTCCATACTCAAAAAATGCAAAATAATTGCAAGTTGGGGTACTACCTTCAAGATTTCAAGTTTGAGACTTATCCGTGACATTAATTTGTAGTATTTATTTCAGAAATTACAAAAATAAGCATCAATTAATGAGAATATAATGTCCTCTACCCTCTTTTTCTATAAATTTTAGTAATAATGTCAAATATTTCATTTTGTATCAAAATTTTGTTATTAACCCCTCCCTTATGGTCTCGCATATTAAATTTTTCACAGAGTGTTTCATATTCTATTCCGCTCGTAAACTCTTTAACGCAGTCGAGCTTTCTTCTTTCAATCTTCATTCTATGCTTTCTTTGTTCTGAACAATTACGGTCTTGACTACTATCTTTGACTTCTTACCACTCTTTAAAGCATATTCAAACTTTTTTTAAGTATATAGATAAATTGAACATTTTCAAAAGCAGAATTTTAACCAAAAATAAAATATGACCATGGACGTAAAAGTTATGGCTGTCCTAGAGAGAGATTGTGGGGGCAGTTTGGAATAATAAGAAGACAATAATGGCACAGCCCTAAAATTCAAAGGCATAAAGTCCTACAAAATTGAAGGGCACACTGTCCATTACAAAAGATACTTTTGTGGTTCACCACAAAATTGCACGTTCATGCTCTAGCTAGATAGCCAAAAAGTAAAAAAAAAAAAAAAAAGAAAAAAAAAAAGAAAAAGATAATGCTATTTTTTAAGATTAAAAAGAAAAAAAAAAAAAAAAAACTGAAAATTTGAGAAGTCATCTTCTTCCTGAGTTTGCAGCAAACTTGTTGAGAAAGCGAAAGAAATAAACAGTGGATGGCCTTATGTGTCCACCAAAAAGCCTCTTTCTTCTGCCATTCAAACACAAACTATATAGAATATACTAATGCTCTATTGTTGTTGTGGTAAATGAGTTATGTTTGATGCCCAAAAATAGTCAATCGAAACAAAAAATGAGTGATTATTTTAAATAATTATAATGATTTGTTGTTTTTGTTTCGAGAGTCCGACATTAGAGTTGTACTGATTTAACACCAAACAATGAAATCCCTGCGCTAGGAATCTTTTCGATTAGTCATAAGTTACTATTCCGCTAAATAAATAAATAAAGTTTAAATTAGCAAAATTTATTAATATCTTATTAGGGTCTAAAGCAAGAAATTATTTAACATAATTGGATTGTTTATCGGTGTAAAACTCCTATTTATTGTTTTTTCAACATTTTCTTTCTTATCTACGTGGAAATTGAACATCACATCACATTAAATTTTATTCATATGATATAATATTATATACATGTAACACATAACAATTTTATCTCTTTTACTAATTAATATATATTGTCATCCATCAAAAAAATTAAACGACAGATTTTTTGTTTAATTATACTCATATACTTTAAGAAAACTGTTTTTTTTAATCAAAATAAAATTATGAAAATTGGTACTAATTAACTAATGAATGAAAAATTAGATCGCACGGGTAATATTATTTACAACTTTATAAAATATTTTTTAATTCAAGAATATTTGATTTAGATTTTAATTTATGATTTCTTCGATAAAAGATTAAAATACTTATTTTCATATATAATTATTATTTATATGAAGCTCAACATCGTGAAATAAAAATTAATATATTTTTTACGTGTCCTTTTCCATTAGTTGTTTAGACTTTGATGAGTTGCTGGTTTATCTTCAATGGATTGACCATGTCTTAATCACCTACAAACTCAAATTAAATTATTGTAAAAAAAAAAAAAAAAAAAAATTTTATCTTGACATTTTAATAATATTTCTTTTTGTTCTCTAATTAAATTTGGAGTATAGTTTCAATTTAGTTCATATATATATATTACTTTTAGTTGTTTTTTTTTATATTTATCAAAAAAAAAAAATTAAACTCACATCAAAATATAATAATCAATATATTAATATATTATTGTCTATTAATTTCACAATTTTACTTGATAGAAGTCTATCTGTTTTGTATATTTAACTTGATTTTTTTTTTTTTTTTGAGTACAACTTAAAATGATAGAATCATTTTATTTTTTGCTGTATTTAAAATTTTCTCAAATTTTGACATGGGTAAATTTATTTTTGGGTACTCATGAAATGTACTCTCTCTATATAATAATAATAATAAAAAAAAAAGGAAAAAAAGAAACTCTTTTAAGGTCCATATTTTAGAAAAAGAAATTCTGATACATAAAAAATGATCAGTTATAACAAAAATTGAAAAACAGAAATTCTTATCAGTTGAATAAAAAAAATAAAATGTAAAGAGATATGGAAATGAACAGATATAATAGATATCTGGGGAAGATAGGGTTTAATTGGTGGTGATATATATTTTTTTTTTTTTTTTTTTGTATAGATAAAGAGAGGGTTCAGAATCAGAGCCACTGCTCAAATTTTCTTGACATGAAATAATTATTATAATCTTCATTTTTTTTTTTTTTTTTTCAAAAACATACAGGCCCCCACTTGAGATATATTTATTTATTTATTAATTTAATTTTGTGTGTGTGTGTGTGTGTGAGTGTTGTTTGTTTGTGTGTGTTGTTTTAGTGTATGCATGTGTAAGGATAATCTATGTTGGTGTCATGGCTTTGAATATGTTTGAGTCAGAAAATGATGAAATCCCAATTTCTGTTTTTGTGCACACTAAGAAATTAAAGAAACCTCTTTTATTTATTTAATTAATTGCAAATTTCATAGTGGAAAAACTACTGTTTCTTTTAATTTTGTTGTTATAATGTCATTCCCCAAATTTGTAGTGTGTTCTTCATTATTCAGACAATAAGCTTTTCTTGGTTCATTTTATCCAACATATATAATCTCTACTACCCACTAATTCACTCTATTTCCAAAACCCTAGAGAGAAATTTATGAACCCTCCTTGCATGGGACCTTAAAAAAGGAAGAAGCTTTTAATTAACACAATAAAACCCTACAATTAGAAGAAAAAAAAAAGAAAGATATGAGTGGGTTGCTTTGAGATTTGATGAACTTTTGAGATTTTTATCAAAAGGGTTTGTGAAAAAGAAACATAGAGAACATGTAATCAAAAATATGGGTTTTTTTTTTTGATAAAAGAGAAACTATAATTAAAAAAAAAAAAAAAATGAAGTGTGGGTTTTTAGATTGAGTGATGGTGCAGTGGTTAAGGATCCTAATTGGTGATATCTGGTGTAGTGGTTAAGGATCGTTGGTGATATCTCTTTACATTTATAATACAGGTGTGAGTTACTGCCTTATCATTAATTGATTTCGAGATATTGAATAAACTCAAAATAAATATTGTGGTTCAAAAAAAAAAAAAAAAAATTATAGACCTCAACTTTGATTTTTTTTTTTTTTTTTTTTTTTTTTTTTTTTTCATTTTGGTTCATAGATTCTAGTCCATAAACTTTCAAAATCTAACTTTAATTTATAAAGTTTGAATTTTGTTTCGTTTTTGTCGTTGAACTTTAAAAAAATTGAAAATTTATCTTAGAATTCTCGTGTTTATTTGTCTTTTTTCTAACTTTTTTTTTTTTTATCTTTCTCTGTAAATTTTAAAGTTTTGTTCACATTGTATATATTAAAATTATTAACATAATTTATCCAATTTCAATTAATATTACCGTGATATTAAATACGGACCAATTTTATAGAGAAACTGTAGTTTTGAAATTTGAAGAATGAAAATGAAATAAAGACGAAAGTTGAAGGACAAAGATGGAATTTATGTCCGGAAAGGAGAATAATTCCTAAATTGAGTAAGAAAGGTGAACTACTCTGATCACCGGAAAAGAAAAGGAGTATCTTTATGAAAAAAATGGCTGTTTTGAGATGTACAAGTTGTTTCCTAAAATGGAAAGAAACCAAAAACAAGACAGATTCTTTCCTATTCAAAGCCTTTTGAACCTAACCTTTAACCTAACTTCCCTTGCTTTTTCTCTGTTTAAACACACATGTCATAGCTAATAATCTCTATATATAGCAAACTAAATTACATAACCATTCCAATAATAATATAATATTTCAAACATAAACCAACCAATACACAGATTGGAAGAAATACAGAAACACTTCTGTGAACAGATGATCATCACGAAAAAGAAAGATTAAATTATGTTTTACCATTTTATTTTAAAAAAAAATTAAGTCTATTAAATATTACTTTCACTTATAAATTTTATTATTTTTTATATATATAGATTGCTTTTATTTTTGAAATTTGGATATAAATAAATAAAATATAAATAAAAAAAGGAAAACTAACCGAATGGTTATCAAATGAAAAATAAATTAGAGATTCATTTGAAGTTTCGTGTTCTCTTAAACAACTCTTAATAAATGCTCGATCTAGTTTTTATCCCATAAAAAGCTTCTAAAAAATCTTTAAATTATAGTTAGTTTTAGACACCAACTTTGTTAGGAATAAATATCAGTTAAGATATATGTTTTGATTTTCACCGTCTTAGATATATTTGTGGAACATTAATGAAATATCATTAAGTTTAGAGCGGGATTTCTCTAAATTTATCAAAACTTAGTAAAATAAAATATCATTTGAAAGAGTAAGATCACTTTAAATTCATAGTTCTAAGTGTCGATCATGCATTCAATTATATTCCCTATCTAAGCATTTCTTGGAACTCTACATAAGGACTATTTTCAATGAAGTAATTTAATAGTATATATAGAGTAAACATAATTATTGAAAAATAATTTACAATATACAATATATTTGAAGAATTATAGACATGTTAAAACCTTTTGAAACTACAATAGCCAACTAAACAAACACCCAAATATAAAACTATGAAAGTAGTCATTTCTACTCTAAAAAAAAAAAAAAAAAACTAAATATAGGGTCTTAATTAAATAAATTACAAGGGAAAAATAAGAAAAAGAAAAAAAACTAGGACCTTAATGAACAGTAAGATTTGTTTGAGTAATGGGTATGAGAGGGTCAGTTTCATGGTAATTACTGCACAAATTTTCCTCCAAAATTTCAACTTTTTTTAGAGTGTCATCTTGATCTGAACAAGTTGAGATTGGCAATGGAAGATTATTGCAATTGGAAGAAGTCTTTGTTAGATTCATAGCTCTTTCAACTTGAGCCATCCAATCAGTGTTGCAAAGAACATAAATCATCATCAAAGCACATGAACCTTGAGCTGCAAGCAACCCAATCCACAGCCCTGCAAATCCCAATTTCACCACAAACCCCATCAAAATCGCTACCGGAAAACCAACCAAATAAAATGACCCCAAATTTATATTGGCCCCGATCGTCGGCCGAGCGCTTCCTCTCAACACGCCGCAGCCGGTGGTCTGCGGACAGTTTCCGAGCTCACATAGCCCCACAATAGGCAATGCCACCGCTGTCAGGTGCAGGATTTCGGCGTCGTTGGTGAAGAATCTACCCCATTGATGCCTCATGAGAGTAGTGAACACCATCGCTGCCATACCCAACCCGACAGCGCAGAAGAGCGAGACGATCATCGAAATGCGAGCTTTGGCGGGGCGATTCGCTCCCAATTCATTACCGACTCGGGTGGAAACTCCAAGGCTGAGAGAAGATGGAAAAACGTAAACCAAAGACGTGGTTTGAATCAAGATCCCCATAGAAGCAATCGTGGCTTTCGGATTAACGAGTAGCCCGCAAAGCATGATCATGAACTCGTACCACCACCATTCGAGGCAGACGGAAACGCAAGTGGGAATGGCAAGAGAGAGTAGAGGAGCCCATCCATGGAAGCAGTCGACACTGGGAGGAACCCAAGAATCTTGGTAGACTCGAGAGAAGTAAACGTAAGAAACGAGAAACAAGAATACGTTGAAGTTGAACAAAACCATGGCAATGGCGACACCCGAAATGCCCAATTTGAAATGCACAACAAGGAGGAAATTCAAGGGAATGTGAAGGAGAGCAGAGAGAGCAGAGCAACAAGTTAATGGAAGGGTAATGCTTTGAGTTCTTAAGTAAATTCGAAGTGGGTGAAGAAGGGAAAGGAAAACGAGGTCGGGAATGGAGAAGATGATGAAAGTTTGAGCCATGGAAGAGATATGTTCATCTTGGCCACACCATAAGAGGATAGTTTTCATGTTGAGCCAAATGAAGGAGATGGGAACAGAGGAAGTAAGGAGAAGAAGGACAGTTCTTTGAAAGGTAATGCCAAGGATTTTCCATTGTTTAGCTCCATGAGCTTGACCACAAATTGGCTCCATTCCCATGGCTAAACCAGAGAGAACAGAGTAACCAGTGATGTTAGCAAAGCCAATAGAGAGAGAACCACCAGCAAGCTCAAGCTCACCAAGGTAGCCAAGAAAAAGCATGGAGATCATAGCTCTCGAGTACAAAAGAAGACCTGTTATGGCTGTTGGACCTGAAATCTTACCAATTTCCTTCATTTCTTCCACTGCCTGAACAAACCAAAAAACACCACAAAGTTAGAAACTTTATTCAAAAAACTTGAGGAAATTTTGCTATTTTTCTCATTCAAAAGCATGATTTTACCTCAGAAAGAGTGGGGAGTCCATGAAGATTGTTGTCATTATTAAGATCACTATGGTCCAAGTTTTTGTTGGGAGTGGTGGTCATCATGAAGTTGGTTTTGTAGTTAGGAGGGAGAAATGAAGAATTATTAGGAGATGATGGTTTTGGATTACACATAGCTTCACACCCTCCTCCTCCTCCTCCTTCTTCTTCTCCTTCTTGTATTTTTAGAATAATAAAAGAAATAAGTGTGGAAAGAATAGATGGATGGAATATGATTTTGTGGGTAAATTGCTCTGTTTTCTATCTCTCCTCTCTGATATTTTGTATATTTCTTTGTTGCCTTCTCTCAAAATGGAATGATGGAAGTGAATGGGAGAATGGGTTTATATATATAGAGGAATTGAGACTCACAAATTTTTCTGCCGTCCTCTTGAGGAACGTGTCTCAAGATATCAAGGACAATAGTTAAAGAGGAAAAAAAAAAAAAAAAAAAACTTTTTTTTTAAAGAAAATAATAATAATAATAATAATAAGTTGGGGGCCGACTGTCCAACTTTAAAAGCTTCACTTTTCCAAGCATTAGCTTAAAATCATTTTCATAATATATCCATTACAAGAAGAAACATATGGGGGGATGTGGGAGAGGCAAATTTCAAACCCCTTTTATCTTATCTTGAGGTAGAAGTGAAGATACATGAAAAAAAAAAAAAAAAAATTATATTTTGACCGCCACAAACCCATATTTGTTTGGTTTCAAACAAAACCCATATTGTCAATTTTTTAAACGAGTAGTGGAATTAATTAAATAATTGATAACTTACCACGTGCGTGAGTTTGATTGATTGTATATTGTACCATCTGTATAGAGTTTGTGGTCTCATTCTCAATTTCAAAATAATAATAATAACCTACTGTAGGTAGTTGTTTTCCAAGGGGGGCTAATAGATTAATATATGCATAATGCAAAGTCAGTGGATAATCTTTTTTAACACTCCAACCATTTGTGGTTGAGTTTTGAAATATGGCTGAAAGAGATAAAAGAAACTTATCTTGGAATGCCAAGTGGATGAGGAGTTCGAGAAACAAAATTCTCTTAGATGACAGAGAGAATATAAACTGGTGGTTTACAATATATAAATAAATATATATTTAAAAATAAAAAACTTGCTGTGGAAGATGACTGGCTGGCTTCGATCTTCGTAGGCAAATGAGATGTTTGCATGTTCAAAAGCAACATGCATGTCCGATTCTTGTACAACCCATGTGGGAAACCATAGCCATTGCAACTATAACTACAACTCTCCATGTGTCTGCAACAGTTTCGACGAAAAAAAAAAAAAGAAATCGAAAAAGAAACTCGACTGTTATCGATCTTGGACAAGAATGAAGGAAAAAGAGAACAAAATATGTTCTGATCAAAAGCCTTTTGTGTTTTTTTTTTTTTTTTTTTTTGCTTATTAATATTCTGTGGTGATGGTTCAAGTTTCTTGAGAGATTTTGGTTTGCTTGTGGGGGATGAGATAAAAAAGGAGTGAAGGGAATGTTGATTGGGAGAATATGTATTACATACATACAAACACACACACACACACACTTATGGTGTGGGGTAGATTGTTTCAGCAGTGGAATAGGATTGTTGAGATTTTGACTAATTAAACCCTCTAATTAAATTATTCCAATCAATAATTACGATCCATTTTCGACTAACTGTCAAAAGTGGGCCAACAAACAAGGTTTGAACAATTTACAGCTGGTGGAACTCTTTATTTCCCAAATTTGGAGGAATCGACACTTCAAATGGGCCAACCATCTCTACTCCTCCATTTGCTCATTCGGACATTATTCGAGCAACCAACCGAGAGAAAAGGATAAAAATCTCGAAAGCATGTTTCAATATGGATCGAGAAGTTACGAGTAATGATGAACTTTTTTATGAGTGGTTGTAACAGAAAATCTTTCGATCAAAATTGAAGGGTTTATGGAAATGGAGATGTTTTGGAACTGCTCCATCCAAACGTAGTTGAGCGAAATCTTGAACAAACCCTCATAAACGTTCGATCGTAACAATCAAAATGGACGTGTTATTTACTTTAGGGTGATTAAATAGAAACAGGATTCTTCATGGGTATGCTGCTGAAAATGGGACCACCTGATAGAGGTGTTAATGGAGGGAGGTGACAGTGGAATGGATAAAATGAACAAAGGGCAGATGGGAGAAAGGAAACACACAGATTTAGGTGCATCAATCACAACCATTAAATATGTATCCCTTTTTTCCCTACAGAGATGAGTCTGTCTCTCTAGAGGGGAGAGCAACTGGGGGACTGTGTCCTTAGCTGAGGCACAGAGCCCTACCATCATCATCAGCCAGCAAATTTGGATTGTTTTATCCTTTCCTTTCTCGCAGCACTGAGCAGCAGCAAGGACCATTTTTTCTTTTTTTTTTTTCCCTTCCTATAAGATATTACTTCTCTGAAATTCATAACACAACCTCATGTCAGATCCCATGTGTCTTTGGCTTCTATCAGTAGATGCAGCTGAAAGGTAAGTATCAAACACCAGAACCCTCTGGACAAAAACAAATAAATTTTAAGTGGGGACTAAGCAAAAGATAAAAATGTATTATCAATAAAGCAAAAAGAAAACTCAGGTCGGTAAGTACACAACAGATGGAAAACTTTTGCAAAAATTGGGGGGGTGGGTCCAGCAAATTCCATGTCCAAAACAGGATTGAAGCAAAAGAAATTGACAAAAAAGTATATCACAGGTTGATGATGCCCATGCACCCACCAGTAGTACCCTATCTCATCAATCAGAAAGCAAATTAATCGATACCAAGTTGTTATAATGGAGAACATGCAGAATTGTTCTAGGCATCTTGACAAACAGATTATAATAAATGGCTGCTAATGTATGCTACACATTTTTTTGAAAATGATCTGCAGAAATTGACAAGATGGAAATTTGACACCATTAAAGATTATACCCTACCAGACATTGGAATAAATTCACCATCGTTTCTCCATACCAAGCTTCTTCACTCTTTTCAAGAGAAAGACTGATTCTATCCCAAGATTCTACACAACTTAGGCCTAACTCTCCTTTCACCACACATGGGGAAAAAAAAAGAACTGATACCAATCGTTCATTTTTCATGAATAAGAGTGTCTTCGTTATATTTTTTGAGTGTTCGTTTTAGCTTAAGTGCACCTCTACTATTCTCACGAGACAGACTATCTGACCCAACAACATTTACTTGTCAAAGAAACTCGTAGAAAACTAATACTTAGGTAAGTGACCACAACCATAACGTCTTAATTCCCAAAGCCCTTTTCTAGAAATAAAGATGCATGAAATGCATATATTGTATTCCCACTGTTTTTGGATTATGTTATTGCTTAAAAGAATTTCATTCTGCAGTTATGCTCTCTCCATTTAAGATGGCCAAAGAATAAGGGAACATTAGGCTTCATCAACAACCATTTCAGTATTAACTGATACTTCTCATCACACTTTACAGAAAGCATAGCATGAGATGAAAGCATATTATATATAGATAACAGCAAATAAGATTTGTGTCAATGATCAGTGCAATCAAACATGGGGAACTTATTCTGAGCTTTTTCAACTATATTAATTAATATATAAGTATTCACACATATTTTGTTCAAGGATGGCATCGATAAAAAATCACTTAAACTTTTTAAAACAAATTATCTTAAAGCAGAAAAGAAGTGTCCCCATCGGCACAATGCACTAATTAACTGTTGCCCACCAAGCACTCCAACATACTTATACAGAAAATGCATGCACAAATGAATGAGAATCCAATACATTATGATTGAAACATCAACGCACTAAATATTGCCTTAGAAGAAAATTATACTTCATAAGGAATAATTCCCAATCATCAGCATTATCTTCGTTGGTAAGAAAGTAGTATTCAGGGTAATTTTGGAATCCACGGCCCAGGTTTCCACACTTTTAACACAGAAATTGTCATAAAGCAACATTTCCAGGTGGGACTGATGTTCATAAAAGAAAATTCCTCACTGTTTGCAGATAAACTTGTCTCTCTCAGCATTTGGTGAAAGCTAATGTCTAACTATCCAAGAATAACCGGCATGTCTGCTTAATCAATATCATGTTTTCCCTCATTGATCGCGTACTAATATGAAGCACCCACCATCGATCACTGTATCATGTCCATGCCTTAGAAATCACATCAGCGCTCCCTCAATGTGATAAACAAACTTCCTCACACCATCACACCCAAAGAAATAAAAAAACAAGTTTGTATACCATACCTCAAATGTATAGTATGTTAAGCATGTACTTAGCATTAAAGTTTAGATTAGTAATTATGGTTGACCATGGATGAGATGCACACCAACCACCATGCTTTTCAAATATTCTGACAATCAAGAAGGAAGAAAAACATGTATAAACAGAGTCTCGTATTGATTATTTAGTGCTATTTACAAACTTGTAGGATGAGCTAAACGGTTTCCCAATGAGATGATAAGTTTAGATGACAGAAAAGCGAAACGGATATAACCGAATACCTCATGTGAGGGTTCTGGGCTTCTGAGCACTAGACTGAGGAAGAGCCAAGATGGCAAGAAGTCCACTTGCAAAGGCTGCAAATGCTGCCACAGCAAAAGCTGGAGAGTTTCCACCACCAAACAGCTGATCCCATGGTCCACTTCCCAGGGACACCACAACCTATTATCAGAAACAATAAAATTAATGACTAAAAAACTTCAAAAAGGTGAAAAGGAAAACTAGTTGATAAGTCACTCAAAGCATTTTACCACAACTTTTTGTACATGTCAAATGTCATTACGGGAGCTCATTTATTGACTGTAAATTTATTTCAGAACCAAGCATTGTGATTAAAAAACGTTAACATATAATTGATAAAATAATCTTTTAGTTAAAAAAATCTTGATACCTGATGATACGATCCCTCCATTGGAAAAATATTGGGTTTCAAGTATAACTTCATATGAAACATTTTCAGGACAAAACATGTAACAGAGACTAAATACTTGACTTAACTATTTAAGATCGAGTCTTGGTTCGTTATATATATGTGTAGTTATATTATATATGTTTTTTATTTTGACACAGTTATAATATATATGTTAGAAAAAAGAAAATAAAAGAAAAAATTGCCCAAACAAGCTTGAGTCGTCAGAATGTCTCACACATTCACTGTTTCTCAACCAAGCACCCAACCCCACCCTGCTCTTCTGTTCTGAAGCAGACAGAAGCACAATGTATGGGACCAAAAATAAATAAATGGATTTGTGAAACATGATTATCCTAGAGAATGCAAAACTAGCTTACCTTTTAAAGTCACAGATAACCTAGACTGTCATGTTTATGACAAAAGTATATCCTTCCTCAAAATTTAAATTGAAAAATTCAAAGTTCTACAAGGAAAAAAAAGATGCACAACAAAATACGGAAAAATAAAAAATGTGGAAAGTGAATTTAATTTCAATATTGACACGTGAGCTTCATCTTTAATAGAGAAGAACCCCCCATCATATAAAATGAAAACTTGAATGATGGATAGTATCGATAGAATACTGGCTTCCATAAATAAAGTTTGTGTTTGTTAAAAAACAAGAATAGACGTGAAACTGGAGTAATAATAAATAGGTATATCAAGCAACAACCTCTCAAAGAGAGGGAGAACAAACTAAATCTTTCAGCTAGTGTTTCACTGTTTAAGATAAAATGTTTAACTGCCATGGCCCTCAAATTCAACCATATCTAACAGATCCACAAATGTTCCTGATAATGTTACCAAAGGCAACAGCCAAATCTTTCATCTAGATTGAATCCTACAGAAAAGTCCACTAGCAATTGAAAAGTTTTGAAGAAACAACAAAATATTATTTCAAATTATTTCATTTCTGTTATCATCCATTACATATAGAAAAGTGACTTCAGGAATAAAGATATGGACAAACTCAAACCCTCTCATTGTGATCTCCTTCCACAAGGAAATATATTTCATCTGGATACCCTTAAATCTTTTCCCGGGACAAAAAGTAAAATTAACTACCAGGGATATCCACCATTGGATTTTCAAGAAAAGTTTTGTCTTGGTATGTGCCAAAAACGGCAGGCCCAACTTTGACAATCTTTCTCATTGCACAAAGTCAAAAGAGTAAAACACAGAGCACAAGAACTGCAGTGTTCTTTCATTAGTTCAGAGTAAGACCTTCAGTATTTTCCCTCTAGCAAATCCAAGTTGAGTGCACTCTATTTTTTCCAATTTCATTGCAATTTTACCCCTTCCAACATAAAGGTTTTCATGCATTCCAACAATGAGATTTTGATACAATGGGTATAACGATCGTTTATAGGTTGAGCTTGTGGTGAACTTCAAAACAATATAAAACCAACACACTTCTAATGTCTGCTACCAGAATGTGCAGAACTTATAAGTTATATCAGCTAGTTACTTTTTCGAAAGAGACCTATTACAAGATATTGAATAAATAAAACAACCCAGTATATAAAATGTGTAGCACTATTCCTTCCACACTATTTGACAGCCTACAAGAATTAAAAACAGACAGAGTTCACCATCAAATATGAGATGATAGAAATTTATGGACTCAAATTTGGAACAAGACCTATCCCAATTATTAAGAAGCCATTTTTCGAGCTTGGGTTGTTGGGATTTTCTTGAATCTATTCTTCAGCATTAGTTTGTTGTACTATCTTTCGGTAGTTTGTTAGAGGCATGTATGTATAAATTTGAGGTTCCTACTCTCATCAAATACAACACAACTTATAATATTTCATACATAGCTTCACATTTATAGCAAAATTCCAATATACTTTAGAGATTACTTGCATTATAAATAATAGGAAAAGTTAGAAATGCATTTCTTTCAAATAGTGACAAATGAAAAACAAAATATTGTCATCAAATAAAAAGGAAAATTTTCTACAAAATAGTTACGCCCTCCTTACCTGCTATTTTATCTACTATTAACACTATTTACAGTAGGTATTAGTCTTTTCTTCTTAAAGGCTTGGTCACTCTATCAAGCTTTTTTCTCCTATAAATAGAGGATGAACCCTTTTGTTGTAATCTATCAAGCCAAGTGTCGATGACACTCTAATACAATAGAGAGAAGTTCCCTTTGTTCTTCATTGTCTTCTTATCTTTCGAGTTCCTTCCTCTTCTATTTTCTTTCTAACTACACTTTTAAATGTTATAAACAAATAGTCTAACTCTCTAATGTATAAAATGATATTGTGATAGGAACTTATCTTGGTATAATTCAATAGAGAGGCTTTGAGAACACTCCCATCTCCTCACAAAGGTCTAAACCCTTTACATCAATCAATTCTCTATCCTTTACATCAATACAAGACTAGTTATTGTTTACAGGCATCTAGCGTAATTAACTCTAACTAACTATAGTTAACTAATCTAACATAATATGGGATCTATCATATTATATAAATCCCCTTTTCAAACAATCCTTAGACCTTAAAATAAAATAAACAGAGGTCAATGAACTATAAATTGAAAATGAAACATTTTGTTCATATACTGTGACAATGTCTATGGGATGAAAAGATGTCTCCCCTCGATCTCAAATGAGTAGAGCCTCTCTTATTTGTCCATTTATTCAAATCTTGTTATCTGATTCAACATCCACCCTCAAGATGTAGGAAACCATAGTTAAGTTATACCAACGGCCAGCAAATAACTCATCTTCATTGCCGTAAAAATCCAAATTATGTTTGATAATTAATTAAAAAAAAAAGACAATGATGAAGAAGAGAAATTCAAATCAATGCTCTTTCCAAGGCATGCATATTATATATTTTCCATTGGTGAAAGTCCTTCAAGAAAAGGTGATATCAGTTTACTCTCCCAAAGCAAAAGAATATTAAGAACAAATATATGTAGAACTAGAGTCACCTGTGGAATTACTATTGCTAAATTCAAGACACCCACAGACAAACCTGCAAGAAGCAACAACACAATGAGCTACTCTCTAGTCCTTAATTCGATAAAAGCAACATCAATCCAACCCCCACCTTGACCAAGTTGTAAGGATTCAACATGCAAGGAGATCATGGCATATGGCACACTGTATGTAATCTGCAATAAATTATTCCAATAGTTCAATAAACGTGATGCATAAAAGGACCTCCATTTATGCATTATCAAAAACAAATACAATATTATGTACAAGTGAATTTATCCTTGAAGTCTCTAAGTTTTCATCTAATGGTAGTATTATTTGAGCAAAGACAAGAAAGGATGGAATAGACAAAATTACGATATAACATGTGCCACCACATTTTTATATGAGGAAAGAACTGCTTACTGCCAAAGGAGCGCCAAGAAGAGCAAAGATAATCAATGCAGCCGATACAATACTATTCGGTGGGTGATCGTGACCTATATAACCCATATTGTTTGCCACATACGTAACAACCAGGATAGAAAGGAAACATAGAGCCATAAAAATATTAGAGATTCCCCATATGAAACCAGCACCCCACTTTCTGCACATCTTTTCCAAAAGTAATGACGTTAATCCAAGTACAACAGAGTTAAATACCAGACCAAATGCTCCCATTCTGACTCCAGAACTATAACTCTGTCCTTCATTTGGTTTGCCGCCATAAATCTCTCTACCCATCCAATCAGTATCAAATAGAATAAATGGAAACCATGCTACCCATGTCAGGGAAGTGACGAGCAAAATTACCCATATATACCTGGAAAAGTGCCTAAAAGTCCGAAATAACTCCCACATAAATGCTTCGGAAGCATGACTTGACTGCCCCATACCTTCTTCCGCAACCAGGGATGACCTGTCGCTTGAATCTAGAGGCAACTCTTGGGCTGCTGATACACTCAAATATGTTGTAATGGCAATGAACACGATATCAATCAAGAAAGCTGACTTGAGATTTGCACAATTGACGGAACATGCAGAGGTAAGAGTAAACGGCAAGATCTTGTACCAGCCACTAAAAGATCCAGCCGCATATCCAAGAACATTACCAATAGCGATAAATAGAGAAAAATAGGCATTTGCCACTCGATTTCTTCGATGATCCTTACCTATCCAATATTATTTTTTGAAAAATGTAAGTGCCTTTAAGATCCAGACAGCATAAGAGTTTTCTAGATTTGAACTGGTCATAGCCACAGCACCATAAATGCTTTAAAATGGGAAAGGGGCCTTGACAGTGTATTAGAAAGCATCTGAAGAATAAATAGCGCCAACCAAGTTTTTAACATTACTCTCCATAAAGAGTTTGCATCTTAATTCAGTTATGTAAACTGACCTATTGGCATGTCAGCACATACCAGTTGGTTTAGCTCAAATTCATTTATACTAGAGAATGAAAACTAAATTACATCTTCGCCTTTAATTTATATAATTGTGGGTGTCTGGGCCAAATAATCCCACAAAAAAAATTGTTTCACACTTCAACAGTAGACATGAAAATTCTCAAAGGGATATTAGATATCCTCCATAAACTATTTCACTGGTTTGAACTATATTTTTAAGATTTACAAAACCTGTCCTTCGACAACAAATTATTGCACGTTTGTGAGCAAACATCAATTATTAACTTTAAAAACTTACTATACGGAACAACATGCTGACTGAAAGAAAATTTGACAGTTATTGGAACAGTTTAAGAGTTTAACTTCGTCGGTTCTATGTTATGACGATTTCTTCCTCTAGTTTTTCGGACAATATACGTGTATAGTACATGAAAATGACATATATGGGAACTACAACGGAGAAATAATAGTATATATGCAGACTACCAGCCCTAATTCAAGAATGAGCCGCTAACTACTTTTAATTGGAAGGCACGTTAGTAACTTAGGGGAGAATGATAAAATGCCAACTCCACTTAAGAACCCGTAGAGACAAAATTGTATATTCTGACAGAAATATAACGGTTCAAACGTTATACCAAACAACTTACCGGTAAGATCAGCAAGAAGAGCTCTACAAGGACCCTGTGAGAAGTTGTTAGCGACGTCCAGAATCCAAAATCCAACCACAAAGAATCCAATCGCACGAGGTCTAACATCACCTCCTCTGTCGCCAATCAACCAACCAAGGTCCGCCGAGTGACCGATAATCAGAACGGCGAGAACTATGGAGAGTGCTCCAGCTACGATGAACGGCCTCCGGCGGCCGTATCGGCTAGTGCAGCGATCGCTCATGTGGCCAACGAGCGGCTGGACAAAGAGACCGGAAAGCGGTCCGCAAAGCCATATGAGACTAGACCAAGCATGAGGAATACCGAGCTCTTGAATGTAAGGAGTAAGAAGAGAGAGCTGCAAAGCCCAGCCAAATTGAATTCCACATGCAACCGATGCCACGCGCAGTAACCGTTTTAGCGGAACCCTAGCTCCGACAAGCGGTCGAGTTGCCGGGCGAATGGCTCGCCGAGACGCTATCCGGTGACCCTCAGACGACTCGGGCCTCACCATTTCTCTCTCTAGCTGGCATGCGCTCCGTCTCCGATACTCTCACCGAAACTCTCTGCGATATTCTTTCTCTAACTCTCTCTTTGTCTCTCTCTCTCTGGAACTGTACGCTAGGAATCCTGGAACAGAGAAGCGGGAAAGAAAGGTGGCGGTTCTCGTCAGCTTCAGCGAGCATCATGAACAACCGAAATTGCCCCTATCGTTTTCAAATAAATTACCCCATTGCCAAATTAAATAACAAAATTGATCTAAATTCTAATATGTCTATTTTAATTATATAATATTTTATTGTCCAAATTTTTAGGGGGGGGGGGGGGGGGGTTTGTGTCATCATCAGTAAAAAAAGAATGTTTCGGACAATCCTTTTTTTCATA
>JBBMEG010000015.1:7552593-7573091 GCA_037832605.1 Cyclanthera cordifolia | reverse complement strand
TAAAAGTTAATTTGAAAGGTAATGCTTATTTAATTTGACGGAAGCATATGCACTAGAATGTCATTATCATAAAAATTAAAGGCAGTGCTAAAAGTTAATTTGAAAGGTAATGCTTATTTAATTTGACGGAAGCATATGCACTAGAATGTCATTATCATAAAAATTTGAACACAGACTTCTTGTTCTGATACCATGTTGACTTATGATAAATCATCAATCAACCCCAAAATTTAAACTGATATGTTAAGATAAATTTAATTATATCGACTACAATAATCTTTTATCTTCTAAGTAATGATATCATACCAATCCATAATAGTTACATGATTTTGAAAAGTACAACTAAAAGTTACATTAAAAAAAAAAAAAAAACTCGAACATGTTTTTCACAAAGCTTTCCCAATAACGACTTTTGATCCCAATAAACGCAAGTGGAATTTACACAATTATTAAATAAGATATAATTACATCAACAAAATCTGATCATAATAGGAAGTAAAACATCAGCCAAGGCAAAGAAGGAATGATCTTAAACTTAAATCTCAATCTTAATCTAAGTAAAGTGGTTAATTAGGTCATTAATGTCACGCTGTTAAAAAAATGGTTATTGAGGTAAAACTGAAGGAAAATACAGTAAGAATTCAAGCAGTTTGTTTAAACAAGTCCAAGTTCTTGTTATATTCTCCACAACAACTTATAGTGGAGTACAAACATAAAAGTTCCTTTATACAAAAAGCTTTGTATCTACACCCACTCTCTCTACTTTTGTTTTGTTTTCTTCTCTCAGTATACTTGCAAGAATTTTTTTTTTTCTTTTTCTTTTTCTTTCCCCCAACTTTTTCATCGTCGTTGGTCAGTTTACGTGTATCTAAACTATTTTCACAAATCAAACTACCGGGAACACTGAAATTTGGTTGTGAAGTAAACTAGTAAAAATTTAATTCTTAGGTGACTGCCAGAAATTGAACCCATGACCTTTTAATTCTTTATTACCCTCTTGACAACGATGGTTTTGATGCTTTTGATGTTGCACTATTTTGATCTCCATTTATATTCTCCCATTTTGCTTTGCTTCCTTCATCCTTCCATTTCTCAACTTCTCAACCTTTGTGCCAATTATGGCTGCTTTCTTTCTTCTTTTGTTCCTCATTTCTTCCATCTCTTCCTCTTCTTCTCAAGCTTTAAGTACTACTACCAACCAATCTCAGTTCTTCTTTCTCATGCAAAAGATTGCCTCAGGAAAGTTGCTGTTTGATTGGGATCTATCAGGAGGTAAATCCTTCTGCAACTTCACAGGAATCAACTGCAATGACAGAGGTCGAGTCGTCGGGATCGATATCTCTGGCCAGTCCATCTCTGGTGGATTCCCTGAAGATGTATGCTCTTACCTTCCACAACTGCAGGTTCTTCGTCTTGCTAGTACCGGTTTTCGGGGGCGTTTTCCTTCAGGAATCACCAACTGCTCTCTCCTAGAAGAGCTTGACATGAGCTCTTTGTATCTCAATGGAACAATCCCGGACTTGTCGCAGATGAAAAACCTACGCGTACTCGACCTATCGTACAATTCCTTCACCGGTGACTTTCCCATGTCGGTTTTCGACCTTGTGAATCTCGAGGTGATGAATTTCAACGAGAATTACAACCTCAACATATGGAAGTTGCCTGAGAAGATCTCAGGCTTGAAAAATCTAAAATCCATGGTGTTGACAACCTGTATGTTAGATGGGGAAATCCCGCGATCGATAGGGAACATCACGTCTCTCGTCGACCTTGAACTAAGTGGGAACTTTCTCAAGGGAGAGATCCCTAAAGAAATTTCTTTGCTGAAGAACTTGCAACAGCTAGAACTCTATTACAATGAGCTCACAGGGAACATACCAGAGGAGCTAGGGAATCTAACAGAGCTTGTAGACATGGACATGTCAGTTAATCTTTTAACTGGAGAGCTTCCAAAATCCATATGCAAACTTCCAAAGCTTAAAGTTCTACAAATTTACAACAATAGCCTCACAGGAAACATCCCAAATGCATTAGCTAACTCAACAACACTCACTATGCTATCACTTTATGACAATTTTCTCACAGGACAGATTCCACAAATGTTAGGGAAGTTCTCACCAATGGTAGTCCTCGACTTGTCGGAAAATCGCCTGTCCGGGCCATTGCCATTGGATATATGCAAAGGGGGAAAACTGCTGTACTTCCTCGTCCTGCAAAACCGCCTTTCGGGAGAAATTCCAACAAATTTTGGTGAATGTGAGTCACTCATAAGGTTTAGGCTTAGTTTCAATCAGTTGGTAGGCACAATTCCTAAAGGAATTTTGGCTCTCCCTCATGTTTCAATCATTGATATTGCTCATAACCACATCACTGGTTCAATTTCAAATACAATCTCACAAGCAAGAAACTTATCAGAATTGTTCTTGCAAGGAAACATGATATCTGGATTTATCCCTCCAGAGATTTCAGAAGCAACCAATCTGGTAAAGCTTGATCTCTCAAACAATCAATTATCCGGGAAAATCCCAGAAGGGTTTAGTGAAATATTCCCCATTAGTTTGAATTTATCGAACAATCAACTTTCAGGTCCAATTCCTCAGTCCTTGATCAAACCAGGGTTTGCCGATAGATTTTCCGGCAACCCAAATCTATGCATTCCAGCGGCGTATTTCATTTCACCGGATCAGAAATTCCCAATTTGCTCACATTTTTCCTTCACAAAACGTTTAATCTTCATCTGGGTAATCGGAATTTCATTACTAATCTTCATCACCGGCGCTGCCCTATTTCTAAATCGTCAAATCAGAACTAGAAAAGCATCAGACATGGAGAACAAACAAACCCTAGCTTCGTCATTCTTTCATTCGCAAAGCTTCGACCAAAGCTCGATTGTCAAATTCACTGCTGATCAAGGAAGAAACAACAAAATTGAGGTCGGAAAAGGAGATATCGCCGACGTGAAACATCCAATGAAGAAGGAACTGAAAACAGAGGTCAAAACATCGCCGGAAATTAGTAAAGATTGGACCGAAACTGGGTTCTTGAGATTGTTGACAAAAGATCAAAAGGGTTGTTCAGAGATGAGATAATTGAGGCAATGAGGATAGAAATTCGGTGTACTTGCAAGAATACAGTGCTTCGGCCCGCCATGGGAGAGGTCCTTGCAAATTTAGTACACTCTTCGAAAATGTAAGAAATTGATAAGAAACCTATGATGTCACTGTTGTAAGGGAGTTTTGTTATCAATATATGATATAATATTTTTGAGTTTATTTAATTAAAAATAAGGTAAAATTGCAGAAACCGCGGTTAATGTGTGTAACAATTAAATATTAAATTTTTAATTTTAGTAACAACCACTCTTAAAATAAAAAAAAATAAAAATAAAAGTTACAATTAACACATTTAAATTAATTTTAAGAAATTTTCATAAGAGTGAAAATAATAAAATTGTCCAAAAATTGTTTAATCTTTTCTTTTGTCTCTCTAAAAGTCTCTGGCTAAAAAAATTCATAGCTTCCTACCTCTTATAAATTTATAATGAAAAATTTGTAAATTAATGAATTTTTTAAATGTGTGTATATTTTTTAATTAATGAATTTTTTCAATATCATAATAATTTTTTCAAGAAATTTTTTTAAAAAATGATGAATTATTAACAAAAAAAATTTCGAATAATTTTTTTCTTGGCATAAATTGTCATTAATTATTAATATTCAATCAAATAGAAAATTTCAAACACTACCACTAACTGTAGCTCAAAAAAAGAAATCAAAATTTTAACAATTTCATTAAAATTAATTTTCGATAAAAAAATATATTTTTAATATTTTTTATTCAACTTTTCAATGTTTTTTATTCAATTTTTTAATTTTAAAATTTTCTTGAGAAAATTATTATGATATTGAAAATACTTATTAACTAACAAATATACACATTTAAAAATTTGATTAGTTTACAAATTTTTTTATTATAAATTCATAAAAGGTAACAAGTTATGAATTTCTCTAGTTATAAGTTTTTAGAGAGACAAAAAAAAAAAAAACTAAAATTTTTTTGGACAATTTTATCTTTTTCACACCTGTGAAAATCTCTTAAATTAACTTAAACATGTTAATTGCAACACTTTTTAAACTTTCGAAGGGATGATTGCTCACTTTGAAAATTTAAGAACTTAATTGTTACAAACACCATACTTTAAGGGATTTGTGCAATTTTTCCTAAATATAATGTATTTTTATTTATTTATTATTTATTATTTCAAATAATATATTTATACTTAAAATTATCGACTAATATTATTTCATTTAATTTTTTTTAATTTTTTTTTTAGTAGTTAAATATTTTATATTAAATACATGAATGAATTATATTGGAAATATAATTACTTTTTCCAGTACTAAAATGAAAATGGACACCTCGGAAAGTATTATATTCTCCTGATAAACCATTTATGCATTTAATATAAAATTTTAACCATACCATTTGAATGCATATTTTTTTTTAATATTAAATATAGTATTTTTAAAACTTAACTACTAACCAATCATTTATAATATAAAATTACATTTTAATCTTACTATGATCATGCATTCTTAATCTATTATAACTAAAATAAAGAAAAAATAGAGAAAATGAAAAACAAAAGAAAAAAAAAATGAAAACAACGACAAAAGAAAAAATAATGAAAAAAGTAAAATAAAAGCAAAATTTAAAAAGAAAAATAAGAAAAAAACAAAACAAAATTTTCGTTATTTTGGTTGTTCTGTCATGATTACCTGTTATAAATATTTTTCATTATTATATAAATATTTATTATGCGTATATTTTGATAGGTTTATTTTACTATTCATTCTCTTAATTTATTGATTTTTTAAAAGTAAGGATGGTCCGATTTTATAATTGTGTATATTAGATTAATAGTATTATAAAAATAATTTGTTTTATTTTATTGAATATTTAAACCATTTGATTTTTTAAAACAAAAAAAATTATTTGTAGTTTTAAAAAACAAAAATTAATTACCAAACATAATTTTAGTTAAAAAAAAAAAAAAACAGTTTTCGAATAGGAACTTTTGCATGTATATATAAAAAAAAAAAAAAAAAAAAAGTGTACGACACATTTTAATAATATTTGCACTATAAATAAATTTTGGAGCGGTCTAATGAAAATGATCAAAAATCCATGCAGGCCCGCCCACATCCATCCCATTTCTATTAAAAAATGTAGATGTCTATACCCACTATTGTCTATCACTCACTTTAATCATATTCAATCATTTTATACGGCTCATATCTATTAGCTTTCTATCAAAAATCTAGAACTCTATCACCCACCACAACAATTATTTATCACTCACGACAACAATTGTCTACCACTCACATTAATCATATTCAATCATTTTATATATAAGCACGATTCAACTTTCCCAAATTTTCACGATTCCACATTTTCATTATTTTTTGAAATAACTCTTCATTTCCCTCTTTTGTCTCTCCCTTCAAAGCTTTTTTGACTCTCTTCCTACAAACCTGTTTGTATTCTCTCAATCGGTGTGATTCTCTCAATCAGTTTTGATGTATCGTTTATCTTTTAATCATCTATCACTTACTAAAAAGTAATCTATCTTTTAGGCACATGATTCCATGTTCTTTTAAATTTTCGTTCAATTCGTTTCATTCTCTCTTGCAATATTTTGCTTCTATCTTTCATTTTCAACGTTTCAATACTCTCTGGTATTTCACTGTTATAGTAAATTTATCGAACTTTTGCATGAATATTAAAAAAGAAATATAAATTTGGTGTATAACACATTTTAAAAGTATTTGCACCTATAGCATAAATATTGAACATGACAAAAAACCCACACAAGCCCGCCCACGATAAAACATATTTGAGGCCCGCTTATATTCGTCAACTTTCTATCAAAAAATATGAATGTCTATCACTCACTATAACACTTATCTATCACTAACTTCAATCATATCTATCATTTTATATGCACTATTCCACTTCCCAATTTAAACGGTTCCACTATTCCACGTTCCCACACTCTTTTTATAAAAATTTCATTTCGTTTTTGTTCTTTCAAAAATCATTTCATTTACTTATTCCGTCTCTCTCTTTAAAGCCATTAGACTCTCCCTTCAAACAATTTCGTTTTCTCTCATTCGGTTCGATTCCATTCTCTCATCAATCGATTCTTATTCTCTCTTTCAAGACTCTCAAAACTCTCATTTCACTGACGTTCGAAGAATATTTTGGCATAGTGATTTGGTTTTGGCATAGAGATTTCAAACCCTAATCGGTAATTATTTTTAAATTTTGTATTTGATCGATTGCATGTCTATTAGTAAAATGATTGAAGTTTATCAATGAAACTAATTGAAGTCTATTAATTTAATGATTGAAGTTTATAAGTAAAATGATTGAAGTCTATCAGAGAAATTGATTGAAGTTGATTATCCATCCGGTTTCTATCAATTTTCATGTAATCTATCATTCACTTTAACTATAGTCTATCGCTCACTTTAAAAGTAGTTTATCACACACTTAACAATAGTCTATCACCCACTTTAAAACTATTCGTTCAATTCGTTTCGATTCTCTCATTCAACATTTCGATTATATCATTCATCTTCAACATTTCAATAATCACGTATATCACTGTTATAGTAAATTTATAAGAAAATTGCACAAACCACCCCCTAAAGTATGGTGTTTGTAACAATTAAGTCATTAAACTTTCAATTTGAGCAATCACCTCCCCTAAAGTTTGAAAAGTGTTGCAATTAACACCTTTAAGTTAATTTTTAGAGATTTTCACATGTGTGAAGAGGGTAAAATTATCAAACAAAAAGAAATAGTTTTTTTGTTGTCTCTCTAAAAGCTCATAACTAGAAAGAAATTCATAACTTATTGCCGCTTATAAATTTATAAATTATTTTTTAAATGTGTATATTTGTTAATTAATGAGTCTTTTCAATATCATAGTAATTTTTTCAAGAAAATTTTAAAATTAAAAAATTGAATAAAAAATTGTTAAAAATTTGAATAAAAAGGCATTAAAAACGATTCAAATGTTTTTCTAATAATTAATCATTTTGTTAAAATCTTCTTGAAAAAATAATATTGATACTGAAAATACTAATTAATTAACAAATATAGGCACATTTAAAAACTCATTAATTTACAAAATTTTCATTATAAATTTATAAGAGGTAAGAAATTATGAATTTTTCTAGTTATAAGATAAAAGAAAGACTAAATTTTTTGGGACTATTTTAACATATTTATACATGTCAAAATCTCTTAAAATTAACTAACACTTTTCAAACTTTAGGGGAGGTGATTGTTCAAATTGAAAGTTTAATGACTTAGCTGTTACAAACATCATACTTTAGAGATGATTTGTGTATTTTCCCTAAATTTATCAAAGTTTATCAGTTAAAAGTTGAATGATTGAAGTCTATCAGTCCAATTGATTGAAATCCATTCGTGAAACTGATTTGTCGATTAGTGAAACATATAGACTTCAATCACAATCAATGGCCGGAGCTCCCCATTTTCCAACAAGAACTCTACTCAGGGATTGCCAACAAATTCGCCAAGAACTTTTTTCTTCCAGCAGCACCACCACGACCGGCGGCAGCCGCTCTTTACGAGTCTTAAGTTCCTCAACGGTAAAAACCACCAAAGATACCGATCTTCGACAGTGGCCACATTTATCTCTGCTGCCATATTTCATGCGGCCATTTCCTCCATTTGAAGCAGTTGCTTCAACCTACTCAATGATAGCACAAAATAGGGCTGTCCGATTTGAAGCTCCTCGTCGTCGTAATGGCAGAAAGGCATAGTTGAAATCCATCTCATTCAAATTTGAATTTGAATCGCGCACGTAGGTAATTGAAGAAGATGCGGCAAATAGGGGTAAAAATATTTTTTTAAAAAAATCCTATAAATGAATTTTAGAAAAAATTGTACAATAATTATAATACACATAGACAAATATACTACCCACACCAATTACTCTATCAAATAGTAAAAAAAAAAAAAAAAACTAAAAAAAAAAAACTAAAAACCAAAAATTAAAGGATAATCCTTTTTAACTATCAATCTATATTTTTTTAGAATCTAAAAGAAAATCATATCAATCAATTCACCACACAAAATTTGAGAAAGCTAAACAAGCAAACAATAATTGTGACGATAGCCTTTATTAAAAGAATACATGAATAGTTTCTCAAACGACATTATTTTTGTTAGTGTTCAAGATAAAAACCAAGGACAAAAAAAACGACTGCTATTGTGTGTTTTTAATCTTTAGCAAACTACATTAATTCAACCCTATTTCAAAATTAAACCTCAGCAATCGAATAGAGTCGTAGACATTTTGCACCTCAAACAATAGTGTAGTTTCTCGTATATTAGAGATGTTCATTTTTATCATATGCCTTCGAGATCCACTTCAAATAAGACGGTAAATCTCTCTTTGAGTGGGGAATAGAGGGGGAAACTATTTTTGCAAGCTACTACATTTCCATTTTTCCGATCACTACTCCATTAATAATTTTAAATTTTAATTTTAAAAACTGTTTTTTTCTTTTTTCTTTTTTACTTAATATTTATATTTTTTTGTTGGTAGAAATACTTATTTAAATATATATATATATATATATATATATATATATATATATATGTATGTATTTATATTTCCTTGAAAAATAAACTATTAGAAAATATTATTAAAAGATACTTGTAAAAGTTAAATATTAGTAAAAGAGAAAAAAAAAACAAAGCAATAAAAAATTCTGAAATTCAATTCCACAACAAAAAAAACGATAAATTTTGCGAAAACGATGATTATTTTGATGGAGAGGGACAGGGAGACGCCGACACTAACCGTGGACATCTCTCTACCCCTAAACATCTTCATACATAGGTAAACAAACATTAATTTTAGTGTGTGTTTTGGTCTTTTTTAACCATTCTATGAAATATATGTATATATATATATTTTTTTTTTAATTCAACGACACTTATGAGTGGAAATATTTGAGCTTGTAATCTAAGATTTGAACTTCGTAGCAATTTAATTGTTCAATCTTACTACTAAAATTGATTTATTTTTCTATGAGAATAGTAACAGGATATAAATTTCGATTCAATTCTCGGGTTGATGCAATTTTGACTCGGTTCAACCCAACCAAACCAAAATCTACCTTATATAATACATGATGGAAATAAAATGTGCTCGTAGGTAGATACATTGTGGCATGTTTGATCTAAAGAATTCTATTTTAATTACTATTTTTCAAAACACTCCATTAACCTATAAAATTTCATGCATTATTTCTCTTCTCGAAAACAAAGTAATTCATTAGCCAACAACAGAAATACAATCTATTTTCTTAACAAGACCCCAAAACTAGTCATTCTCCACAAGTCGAAGTGTGACCTATGCAAGCGAGAATAACTATCAACACATCCAAATTAACTTACATAGAAAGCAACAATTTCGAACCTTGATCTTAACCAAATTAGAGAAATGAACTAGCTCCAACCGAACTGATCCATAAACTATCAAATCCCCTAACTTTGAGTGTTAAGATAGATTGTGAAGAGTAATTTTTCGTCGATCTCTTTGACTATAGAAAATGACCATACCAAAGTAAAATATAGGAAGATAAACCTCGAGAGGTTAACCTTCCTTTTCCTCGAAACACCCTCTTCCTTAAGCAAATACGCCCTTTGTCCACAAGCTCTACACAATTATGTAGTGTTGGCTATTTGGCCATTAATTCCAAATTAATTAATGTTTTGATGATAACTGATCTGAATTACTAATCACTTTATTGTTTCAAGATATTTATAATGTAATGCTCGAAGCAAGGATTCCAACGCAATTTGATCAATTACCCAAATCGGAGTTAAAACGAAGAAGTTATGATCAAAACAATAGATGGTGACATGGCAACTGTGTCAACACCGTAGACCGTTTTAAGATTGACATTGGAGTCTTTGTTGAGTGACACGTGACCGACTTTTGATTGATTTTTAAATTATTAAATAAAATCAATAATTTTCAAATTGATTTTAAATTTCAAATTCAAATTCTAAAGTTGCTAGTTTTAGAACTTAATTAATATTTATTATTTCCTTTAAAATTGATTTTCAAATTCAAAATTCAAATTTCAAAAGTTATTTTATGTATGTTATAAGATTTGAAACATAATTAATATTTATTATTTCTTTTAAAAATGATTTTCAAATTCAAAATTAATTTCAAATTCAAAAAGTTACTATTGAAGATTTGAAATATAATTAATATTAATCTTGTTTATTATATCTTTTAATCTACACCATCCAACATATTTTTACCAAACTTAATTGACAAATTAAAGTCAATTTTTTTTTTATTCTTCACTTTGTGCATAAATCTCACATTCTTCAATAAAAAGATTATTACACATTTTTTAGATTTTCAATCCTTTAAAACTCAAAAGCTTCTTATTGTTGCTCTCTCCAAAGTTCTTCAACTTTGTTTTTCTACATCTTGTCCTTGAGAGAGATTGTGTAGTGAGGATTGGAGACAGAGAAAAGTGTATATCCAACCTATTGATAGAGTTAATGCGTTCTTTACCAAAAATGCAACCATTGTAACAGTTTGATCCTAATCTGTGGAAATGATTGAGTTTACACTTAAACTCGTAAAAAGATTGGTATAACGGTTGAACTCTAATCCGTGGAAAAAGTCCAGCAAAATTTAAAATTTCAAGAGGCGCTAGAGTGGTGGAGTAGGTCGAGTTTAACCAAACCACTTTAAAAATTCTCATGTCAATTTCTATAATTCATTTCTTTTTCTTTTATAGTATTTATGCTCAATTTAATTCTTGATCATTTGTTAGATAAAATTTGGTTCTCATAATTTTTATTTCTTAATAGTTATTTTAGTTATCATAAACTAATAGTAGTTGAAGTAATTAACCGTATTAGTAGTTGTTGAAATAATTAACTACTTGTTTGGAGATTGGTATAGGTAATATTAAAATACTTTTTTGAAGATGGTTATTAGTGATAAGAATGACAACTCTACCCGAATCTATATATACAGCCACATGGCTTTGCTTTTGATTTCACCAAAAATACTTCATAACAATGGAAATATTTGTAATCACTTATATACCAATGATCTTCTCCTCTTCTAACTAACGTGGAATATTTTGTTTACATCCCAACAATTAGAAGCGGTTGAGGGATAAGTTTGATATGAAATTTAATGAAAATCAAAGTTTATTGTAGAGTTTGACGGAGAATTTGATGACTCGTTAAAAGTAATTACTGCCATGAAATTCAAATATAAAGGTTTGGAAGAACAATGGTTAACTACTTTTGATGTACAAAAAAAACAAACATGGCATAAAGATTTTGTTGGAAGAATGAGATTCATGGAAGCATCTCCTACAATTGCCATGGTGGAGAATCATTTATAAAAGTTATATCCCTTTGACCAAAAGTAACCATTTAGAATTTTAAAGTGAAAAAGAGATACTACTCCAATCAATATTAAAAGAATTAAAAAAAAATAAAAATAAATAATCACCTATATTATAGGACTAAGCTGTATATTTCGTAAAATTAAATAAGATGTATAAGTTAATTCGAACACTCACGAATGTAAAAAGAAATAGGTAAGATGCACATATCCGTTATAGTTAAGACACTTTTCAATCTTGTTAAGAGACGTTATAATATTTATTTTAATTAAATATTAAACTACATATATTTTTTGGGTTAAAAGCTATAAGCACTATAGGCTGTCCTAAATGCATATCTTGATCAAAATAATGTATTTTAAAGATGTTTTTTTTTTCTTGCAGATTTAAGGTCGACCGTACCAATTGGTTGGACTAACTTTATTCTATGCATGAGATTTAAAATATATTCTCAAATGAGAATAATTTTAAATTGACTAAAAAATATTTTCCAAATGAGAATATTTTACTCAATATTTGACTACCACGTGAGAATCAACTAACATATCAAACTTTGACCATAGTCAAATATGGATGTGGACAAAAGTATATACTTACATCATAATTTAATAATTAGCAATCAAAATGTATCAAACCAATTAACATATTAAACTTTACTGCACATCTCTTTCTTATAAAGTAAATGGACATCTCTTACCAAATTTAAGTTAATATTTGAAAAACACTATGAGTATCGGTTGTTGGATCCCGCCTCTTCTGGTGGAATCAGATGTAAAATGTGTACTGGTGCAGGCTCTGCTGGGTGAGGATATGGACATTTCGGAATTTAACAATATTATTGTGGATATTAGCTCCCTCTCGCTAGGATTGAAGAGGTTTAAATTTTTTTTTTCTCCTATTGTAATAGAAATTGTAATATGGTGGCTGATTCGTTAGCCAAACACCCATGTAATTTCTCGGTTGGTTGGAACTTCTTATTTTCTTCGATCGAAGAAAGATCTTTCTTTTGGAGGGGATCCTCCCCCTTCATGGCCTCTCGTGTGGAAGAGGATTGTAACTCTTGTTTTATTAATGATTAATTCTATTTTATTTGCCTAAAAAAAAATGGACATCTTACCAAATTTAAGTTACAATTGATATGTAATTAGCCAAAAGTTTCTCAATTTTCATTCATTTTCTGTAAATATATGAGATATATTTAGTTCATGTCTAGACACGACCTAAATATTAATGTCCGTCTACGTGACTTAATATGAACTACACTTTATTTTTTTTATTTTGAGTTAAAATAAAATTGAACCACATTAGGCGGACATTAATATTTAATCGTGTCCGAGCATAACTAAATATTTCTCAAATATATATAATATAATACAATCCAATAAAATTTAATTTTTAAATTTGAGAAATATCTACCCACCAAATGTATGAAATATATATTAATATTTAAATACAAAATCCTCACAAATCATAAAAACAAAATCAGAAATATTAAAATGTAAGTTAAGGAAGCAATATATTTTGTTTTAAAGTAAGAAAATAAGTGTGCACAATGACACAAGCAAGGGAAACACTATAGGATTTGGGGACAGACCTAAATAAAATAATGTATAGGAACAATAATTATGTAATCCATTAGAGGAAATTAAGCACTCAGAGACTAATGATTGAAGCAATTTCTTGAGTTGTTGACTAAACATTGACTCACCAATCATTTATATGTAATGGTAGACTTGGTGATATTATACATGGAATGCATTTACAACAACAAATATTAATGTTAATATATATAATTCTTGTTGGTTTGGCAGCTTCCTCTTGGTTGTTGCATGTGAATGCTTTTGTAAATAATGGATTTTGAATAGGTTTTGTGGGTTTAGTTGAGGAAATAAAACCAAACATTGAGATATATATGTGTACCACAAAGCAATGACAATTATATATAATTATAAAGTGCTGACAGACACAAGTGTTATCAACTAGTTGTGGGGATATTTTACCATATTTCCAAGGGCATTCAACTTTCTTTTTTTTTTTTTTTTCTATTCTCCAAAACAAAACAAAAATCTTTACTTTTCTATTTTATTTTATTATTATTATTTTGAAAAATTCCACGACACGAGCCAACCGACACGAATATCACTACATAGTCTGATCGAAATCAATCATAATCATAGAGTTTAAATAACTACACATAAAAAGAGTGTAGTGCGAAATTTGACTTGACAAGTAAATTGGCTGCCCAATTACAATTAACCCTATACAAATGTGAAGGAAATATATGCTCATGAACTGAGGAATCGTTTCTCTGATATCAACAATGACATTGTTAAGTTTCGTAAAATTTTTAAAAAAATCATTAATTATATTGATAACCATGCTAGAATTAGATTATGAGGGATAAGCTCAATATCACAAGCTAACGAATGTCTGAGCCCTGCTCTCATCACCAAACCTTCCATGATAATAGTTGAGGAAGTTTTGACTTCACAACGAGGCACTTGTGAGCTCTAGAATACCCACACAATCCCAAACGATCTAACCTAAGCCTCCTTGGCCACAAACAACATCCCACGAATCATCAACGTTAAACTTCCAAAGACCATCAGCAAGAACCCTCCAACTCGAACCACAATCTTCCAAGCCAATATACTAAATGAATAATCACCGATTCTTGAAATAGACATATATAGAATAATAAAATTGATTTGAATCAAAGATCTACATTAAAAAAAACGTTTTTGTTGCCTTAAGCTTGATATGCAACAAAGAGATATGAATATCCAAAGTTACCAGACCACTTTACTTTTTTATCGTATAATTTGTTGGACAAATACTTTTTTTATTTCTTTTTTTGCAAAAATAACAAAAGAAAAATCGATGCTTACTTTTTGAATTAAAAAATAATCAGGATAGGAAAATTTTGAATCAAGATGACGTCCTTACAAATTGTTGGGATACAAATAAAATATCTCACGTTGATTTAAAGAGGAGTATATATATCAAGAAAAATTGGAGTAAGGTTATTATAAAAAATTTTCCTCAACAAATTTTACTGTTATCTTTTCATTTAATTTCAAATTAAAAAAAAAAAAAAGCATTTTGCAAGAATTTTAATTATTTATAGCCATTTCTGTTTTTCTTCTTACAACCACTCTTTGAGTTGTCAAAGTAAGCCTAACTTATTTAACTTCTTGTTATAATAACAATTTGAAGATCATAATTTCAATCCCTTATTGTAATGAAAAATGGAAAATTATTAGAAAAATAGTTCAAAATTAAATCCTATTTAGTCTTAGACTTTACCCAGTATTTAAAATTTTATGGGACAATTAGGTGATTTATCAAATTTTAAGAAAATGTCTAAAATGTCGGGATAGTTTGATTGAATAGAACATGAATCTAGGATAATGAAGAGAAAGAATGAGTGACAGTGATTTAAGTAGAAAATCTCTAAATAAATTAGGATATAAATCATGAACAAAAATAAAATAACTTCACTATAAAAATAGGAGTTACAAAATTTTTTTCTTACAAACTATCACCAAATTCTCTTATAAAAAGAAAATCTATCTATTTTTATCTCACACCCTCACTCACTTAGATGTGGATATCTTAGGAGATTTCGGATTGTTTGTGAACAAGGGCACCCACTCGGGATCCAAGTATAATCTCATGGCCATAAATTAGTCACATTTTGCCTTGGTAATCAAGTCAAATAATGTGGTCACAATTTTTCCACAACCTCACTTTGGAGAAAGTGCATGTTCTAGATAATTCTACATCAATCTTAGACAAAAGATGTTCAAAAATTATCTTCATCAATCTTGCATAACTGTCTATGATCTAATATCTTCTTTGGTCATCTAGAATAAACGTAAATAATCTGGAATACTCTAATGCTATATTTAACATAAAATAAAAAATTAAAAAGAAAAAGAATGAAGAAGAAATTTTGAAAAATAAACGTAGTAGGTAGAGAGGGTAGAGGAGAGAGAGAAAAATAAATGACCATGAGACGAAAAAATAGAGATTTAAAAAAAAGAAAAAAAAAATTCACCCATCGTGTTAAGCCGATATACGTGCCCGGATAACCCGACATCCCAAATGCCGGATCCAACCAACCCTTCCCTTCCCAGCCGACTTCCGGCACACCAAATGCCCCCAAAGAGTTTCTAACAAGCAATTGAACAAAACCTTCATAATGAAAAAAGCTAATAAATTATTCTCAACTGAAAAATAGTGTATAATTGAAATTGATTTTCAGTAAAATATAAAATTAATTTAGTTAGAACTTATTATGGTAAAATTAATTGAAATAGTAAAATAGTGTATAATTCAAATTGATTAATTTGGTTCAGCAAAAAGTAGCAAAGATGAGAAATCTGATACAATTTTAGAGCAATATGGTATTCGACTATACTTAGAATTTATTATGGCCACTCTTAAATCCCGAGATAATTCACTCTAAAACTAGTTGATCAACACTAATTTATTTAACTTCAAATCTAAAACAAGATTAAAATATATATATATATATATATATATATATATATATAACACCTAATGGGATTTCATAAAATAAAGTTTTTGGAAGTGCTTTGGGCTGGATTTAGTTTGATAAGGCAGAAAAGAATGTGTCGGAATGGGCTTATTTGAATAATGGGCCCAATTAAATATTGGGTTAAGAACTACCTTCCACCACCAATTCTCATTTCTCACTGGCCGCTATCACAAACTTTTGTCACCTACCGTTGCCACCTTAGATCGTCGAAAAAAATGTCAAAAACGAGTATAGCTCAGCTGGCATAAGTGATGCATTAGTATTCGCTCGTTCAGTGATTTCTTTTAATATACCAAATTTCATATTCTGTCAACCTTCAATTATTTATGAAGAACGAAGAAAAAGAATAATAGCTTTCTCTACTTTCTTCCTTTTTGAAAAATAAATTGCTGTTCAAAAGAATATTGTCTAACACTGTCCAAAAACAATAGTGCATTTTCAGAACTTTACATTTTTCTACCCAATCTTTAGAAACGTTTTTTATTTTTGAAAACAAAAAACGAAAACAAGTTTGTTTCTCAGAAGTTGAAAACATGAACGAGAAAAAGAATGTTACCTAATGAGTCACTAATGTCTAGCTATATTTATTTTCATAAATAATTTAGAATTGGAGTTTTGCTTAAGTGCTTTTTTTTTAGTACACTCGCATATTCAAAATATCTATTCTCAGTCTTAAGATTTAGATTCGAGAGATAACAAGAACTTTTATAATGAAATTTACCCTTGTATTTATAAATATGAAATTTTTTAAGAACATATTTTAGAAATTAAAATTTTTACCAATGAGATGTCAAAATGATAAAAAGTGCAAGGCCGATTAGTAAAACAATAATCGTATTAAGAATATATATATATATATATATATATATATATATATATAGAGAGAGAGAGAGAGAGAGAGAGGGAGAGAGAGAGAGGGAGAGAGAGAGAGCTCAGTAGATAAAATTATAGAGTATCAATCACAAAGTATCTTGTTAAGGCAAACTCACAAAGAAACAAAAAGAAACTCAACCATAGTTAAAGAAACTACCAACAGCCAAACAAACCAAGTTTTGAAACAAGAGTATCAAATATAATTTGAAAAACGATCCAAACAAGTCGAAGAACGATTCAATTCAACCCATAATCAATACCTAGTTAAAAAATAACTTATACAAACATTTTATATTTAAGACATTTAAATGATTTAAGATGAAACGATAGCTCCACCAAAACTCGGTGGAAGGCTTAAAAATGAGGATTAACAAAGTGTAAAGAAAAAGAGATATATAGTGGGAGAATTAGTAGAAGCAATAGTAATAGTAATAGTAGTGAGCATTTGGCATTTGGGATCAAATCAAATTGGCCAATGCTTCATATTTCTCTTTCAAATTGTCTTCTTTTTTTGTTCTTAATTCTTATATTCTCTCTTCCTATATTAACTATTGCTTCTTTTTTAATTTGTTCTTGTTCATGATTATGCATGTACCTAAAAGTTGACATTTTTTGTTCTTTGTTTAGTACTTGTAACTTTTTTACATTTCTCATGGTCGGCATTGACCGCCCACCGCTCCCATTTCTTCGCCTTTATTTTGCTTTTGATTCTTTCACTTCACGTTCCAAAAGTGAACAAACTTTTACGAATTAGTCTTAAGATGAATGTGTTCATACTATTTAATATATTATAAATCCATGATTTTTTTTTTTTTGAGATTACAATAATTGGAGTGCGAGATTCGAACCGGATGACCTCATGTTTCTTGGGTATACATGGATGCAGTAACTTTTGCAAATATTGATCTAACTTATTTTGGTTAAATTTCAAATTTATCTCGTATTGATCTGACTTTTTTTTTTTTATAACTACAAAAAATAAAATTAAACAAACTATCAAAATGTAACCATTTCAAAATTATAAATACTAAAATAATATTCTTAATTTTTGTAGAATTGTTTTAAAAAAATAATAATAATATTAGTTATCTCTACAATGGTGGGTGTAGGAAATTCAAAAAACCAAAAAAAGTGGATGAAATAATATTAACAAAGAGCATACTCTTTTGTAGTCCACCAATGTATGGGTGGAGATTGAATCAATGACTTTGTTTATTCATAAATATACATTTATGTAGTTGAGTTATTGTTCATGATAATTTGTTTAACTGACATTATTTGCGACTATAATAGGTTTAATTTCTCTCTAAACTAAAAAAATATCAATATAGCATTTGATATGATTAAGAAAATGTTAAAAATGAAAAAAAAATCATCGGTCAATATATCTATCACTCTCATAAATCAACTATTATACTTGAAAATTATTATTAAAAAAAAAAAAAAATCCAAGAACTATTTTCTTAATGTCTATAAAATGTTATTAGTGTCTTGACTACTTGTATATGCTAAAGTAGGTAAAATGTAAGGGATGAAAATGACAAGATAAAATAATTTTAAAACATAGACATAAGATCTTATCATTGGTGCATTCATTTTTCAATCTAACCCACTTCACATATAAAATATGCTACTAAATTAATCTCACTTTGGATTAATATATAGATATATGTCACATCTCCCACAAATATCAACTTATAGTATACAAAATTTGGATCCATGGTTGAACTTCAATGGACAATAAAGCAAACTTTAAAGTAAGATCATGAAGAACATTTTAACTATTTTCGCACTATAGATATTACATTTTGTTGTATGAAATCGCAATTAAAACTTAAATTTTAAATAGATAATAATCATGAAATGAACTTATTTTCACTTATATCGTATTTGGCAAACCATTTATACAATGGCGATTGCTTCAAACAATCCATGCCTATTATAAATAACATGCCTCTCAATAATTCTTATTATAATAACTTGAAAATTTTGTTAACTAGTTTGAACAACAAAATTCTCGACTATGTATTCGTGGGTATCAAAGTTCAAGTCATGTATCAATAATAATTTACCATTCATAATAATTTAAGTAATATTGTAAATGGATTTGTAATTTTTAAATCTTTTAGGGCATGTGTGGCGGAAAGCTATATATCGTCTTACTAGTAGAATTACCATCTCGTCAATCACGAATTCACTTCTATCCATTTTCTTCATATTTCCTTCTATTTATGTCGTAGTCAAGCATGACATTAAGGGAATGTTTGGATTCGAAGGAGAGAAAGAGGAGGAGTTGAACTTCTTGCTTGTTTTAGTACATTACAATCTTAATATCTCATATTCGAACTTTATATCAAACTTCATCTAAAATAAACATCTTCTCTCGTAAATATGAATTTCAAAAATAATTTTTTTAGCTAACATCTACTCTCTAAAACACGAATCTTTGAAAGAGATGATATATTTTTTTATATTAAAAATAGGTGTACGGAAGAGAGTTGTCCTTTTGTTGGGTTGTTTCTTTAATTAATTGGTATTGTCTATGTATTGGAGTTGACAACCGTGGCAATTCATTGGTCGCACCACTTTCAACATATCCATATATCTTTTTCTCTCTTTTTTTTGCTATTTTTATTGCTTATTTTATAAGTAAAATATCTCCTTTGTCCATCCACTTGTGTAGTTGCGATTATAATATCATCAACTTTTTTTCTTTTTTTTACCTAATTAAAATAATATTAAGTAGTCTTTTTATAATGGGTTATTGTTTTTTTCACTTAGTTTTGACTTCATTTATACAAATTAAAAGTTTTAATTTGTTTAACTAATTCCATAGGTACATTCTCAAAGTTCAGAAAGAAAAAAAAAAAAAACATTATCTCAAAAAAAAAAAAAAAAAATCGCAACTCTATCAATTTTATTGAGTATGTCTTGTTATTTGTTCGATAATTAATTTTTTGAGTACAAAGTTGAGGAGGGGATAACAAATCTGATGTTCGATAATTAATTTAACCATCACAGAGTAATGAACTTTTCTTAATTAAAAAATAGTGGAACAAATATGCTTATTGGTTTTTTTTTTTTACTGTTGAATTAATCAACATTGAATATAATTATTTAAAAAAAAACCAACAACAACATAATCAATTGAGGCTTTCATGCAACTTTATTTTTAGTAATAAAAATAATTGTCTTTTTATTAATAAGAAAGCAATCTCTATTTTATGTATATGTGGTACGATTTAATGCTACAATTTTTTTGTTTCAACAATTAATATTAAAAAAATAAAGAAAATATTTTGTGTTGACATACCTGTTACTATTATTTTTCTTTTTTTATTCTGAATTTGACCCGAACTTTATCGATCTTAATTCATTAAGTTTTTGATAATTTATTCAATTCATTTAGTTTTTTAGATAGTTTATTCAATGTTAAAAAGAAATGTCTAATAATTTTCAATTAAATAATTAATTAGTTAAGAAAAATATTTCTCCAAGTAAGCATTTATGAATGTATATTTAAATAATATAAAATATAAAAGGTGAAAAATAAGAATGGAAAT
>JBBMEG010000015.1:7526562-7542493 GCA_037832605.1 Cyclanthera cordifolia | reverse complement strand
AACATTATTTTTTAAGAATAAATGAGTATTGAATGACAAGTCATTGTCTACCCAAACCACCCTTCACTCATGAACAATTTAAAAGTAAGAAAATAAAAAAATCACTAATAAACAAATCTAAAAAACAAAATCTATTCAAACATGATATCTTTAACATTTTTTTTCCTTTGAATTTGGGTACATCACAATCGTATATACGTTATTTTTCTAAACACGAACGTTTTTGCAACTTCTCTTCTTTAAAACATCAATATTTAAATTAATATTTCATATTTTTATATCACTTTATTTCCTCCACTTACTTTCTTCGCATCAACTCAAAATTCAATCGCCGTTAAAAGAACTTCACTTTTAAATGAAATTAAAATATAAATTTTCGCTTTTCAAGATGATAACTTTTGGGCTAAAAAAAAAAAAAAAAAGGAAAAAAGTGCAAAAACCAATGAATATAAGGCCTTGTTGGAAGAATGAGATTCATGGAGGCATCTGTTGCAAATGCCAAAGGTGGAGAATCCATTAAATTTCAAAAGTTGCAATCCATTGACCAAAAGGAACAGTCTTAGAATTTTAAAAGTGGAAAAATAAAAATCCAAGTTCCCATCCTTTTATTATACCTACTATAAATTGCAATCTTTTGGAAGATATTAAATATTTTGTGTTGAAATAATATACACATTTTAAAAAAAATCAAAATATGGTATTTACTATTTTATTTTTATTTTGTGAGATTTAAAATCATTTTAAATAATATATTACCTTCCATAAAAATTCAATCGACTCGACTACATTTTATTCCTTAAATGGGAATCTTTTAAGTGACGCAATTATTTAAAAATAGTAAAAGAAGAAACACTAAGTATTCTAAAAAGAAAACTTGACCACTGGAGAATGTGATGTGAACAAAACATATGATTGCATCGATCCAAATTTATGAAATTTCACCACACATCTCTTTCGCTAATAAAGCAAAAGAGCATTAATATTGTTATAAAACAAACTAATTAATGTTGTGACCATGAGAAACAAAATAGAAAATATTTAAAAATGAAGTCAATGATATGCATTAGGGTTTTGTTTTTTTATGCTAAGTGTGTAATGACACCATCAAAGGGAACACTATTGAGACAAAAGACATATAAAATATAAAAGGGACACTAATTATGTATTCCATTAAGGAAATTCAACCACTCAAAAACTAATGATAGAAGCAATTTCTACATTTATGGGCTAAAAATTGACATTATTTAATGGTGATATTATACTTGGAATGCATTACTTACATTAAATAATTTAATTATCAATTAAACATTTGTGTGTGTGTATATAAATTAATTTTATTTTTATTTATAGAAGTTTGGTCTTTTGCTCTTGGTTTGTTGCATGTGAATGCTTTTGGAAATAATTGATTTTGGAATGGGTTGTGGGGTTTAGTTGAGGAACTAAACCAAACATGTGAAAGAGCAACATAAAGCAATACCAATTATACATTATACATTCAAAAAAGGGGAATATTTTCCCCTATTCTTAAGGGTACCATTCTAACTCTACCTTTTTTTTTTTGAATAATAAAAAAAATAAAAAATACTCAATTATGTCATTAAATTTATTTTATAATTTTTGTGTGGTTTTAAATTATCACTATTGTTATTGATACGTGATTTGAACAAACCTTAATCAATAAGGCATTTACTATTATATAAAAGGTCGATGGAAAGATTGAGGTGTAGTTTTGAAAGTTAATGAAAACAATTACCATAATTTTAATAGAGATGTTCATTTTTCCTATTAGGTGAAAATCACAATTTAGCCTGGAGGAAGGAAATTTTTTTTGCTAATCGAGATGAGACTGCATATTTTTTTTTTTTTTTTAAATGATTGGGTTAAATTATCTACTCAAATGAGTTTTTTTTTTATATATTTAATCATTTATAATACAGTTGAAATTTGATAGATATTTTTTATGAAAAATTAATTATTTAATATATTATCCAAATAAGTTTATAAAAATTAAAAAAAAAAAAAAAAAAAAAAAAAAAATTACTGCAAGAAACCAGATGTCGGGAAAAATCGTCACCCACATCTGCAAAAAACTGTAAAATTGGTGAAGACGGAGATTAGTTTTGGTATCCTGCAAGAATTGAGAATGCTCTTGGTTGGGCCTTTGCACAAACTAATTGGGCCTGTAACTCTAGGCCCAAAGTGAAGCTCGTAATTCGGCCTTATCCTCTGGTACTGCTGGACCTTTTCTAAGAGTAGTTTTGAAATGTTTTCTTTGTAATTGAATCTTTGACATAATTATTAAATCAAATAAAAGTATAATTTCAAATTGTCTGACCATAACTATTACTTTTTCTTTTCTTTTTTTTTTTTTTTAATTTAAAGTTTATGAATTCAAGTTTTTTAAATAAAAACAAACAAATTGCAATGGTGAAAATAGGTGAATTTATTATTTTATGTGGTTTTTTTTTTCAAACATAATTGAAATTGGTGCCACTAAGTCAACACTGGAGCTCAATCAAACTAAAGTTGCGTTAATAATTATAGCTTCTTTTGCTAATCCATGAGCAAGTCTGTTTCCTAAACGATTGTACCAACGTACGGTACATGCATGAACTAACTGGCACCACAACTAACTTAGAATGGTCTTCTTTATCACGATCCAATATGTTGATTACTACAGCCGCATCCGACTCAACTATGAGGTTTCAAAAGCCAAACTCGATTGCCCATTGAATACCATCTCGAATTGCTAAAGCTTCTCCAATCTCCACACCCAGTACCGATTTGGATTGCCGCACCAAGGAAGTCATTACTTCTCCTTTCGTATTTCGTATAACGCAACTCATACCAAACTTATTGCCTTCAAATTTAAATGTCGTATCAGTGTTCAATTTATAATGTAATTCATCAGGAGTACACCACCTTTGAACACCTCTCTTCAAATTTGATGTACCTCTATTCGTATTATTTCTAGTAGCATTATTAAATTCATCATCATAATTTTGACAAGAAACTCAATCCGTAGAAACCTCAAACCCCACAGTAATATCATTGAGAACCATATAATTTCTAGAATTCCACAAGCTCCAGCACATAATCATAAATTTATCTAAAAAAACATAACTTAAACAATGAGAAAACCACAAAATAAGATCCCTAAAATTGCTCATCTTCCTAGGCCAAGAGTAGCTATAAAAGGGAGTTTTCTTCCAAACATTTTTAGAAAAATTGCAGTCCAAGATAGCATGGAAAATAGATTCACACTCTCCATTACACCTACTACATCTAGGCGATAAAACAATATTCCTTTTGAAAAGAGCGAGAGATGTGGGAAGAAAATCATGATATAACCTCCGAGTGAAAACCTTAATCTTAGAAGGGGTCATAAAATTTCACACTTTTTTCCACCAAAAATTGATACCTGAATGAATAGACGAAGAAGGCTAACGCAGTAAAATACCGGTGTTATTTTGTGGGAAGTTAGATGGTTACACGTCTTGGATAATGCAATGAAGTGTCCTTAATTTCGTAGCAATTAATGTTTGGGGAATTATTGGTTGAGACATCGCTATTTAGATCAAGCTATAAATTGCACAACATGTTATAAATTACGTCGCAGTGGCAGTGACATTGAACAAGGTTTTGATTATTTTAGACTTGCATGCACATTCTAATTGTGGGGTTTTTGAGAATTCGTGTTTGGAGGAGCAGGTATGTGTTTATGTATATAATATATGTGTGTGTATATATGTGTATATATATATATGGACTTTAGGAGAGGAAGATGAACAATTGAATGACAACCTCTCTTTAAAATAATGCCTCTTTTAGGTATATTAATTTTAAATTGAATTTCAATTTTATTTTATTAAACAGATACTCATTTGAGACTCGATGAAGTGATATCATATTAGAAAAAGTGGGTATCCATCTAAAAAACAAAATAAGTGAAATAATTCACCTATCTTACAAATTATTAAGATATCTCCTTACTTTTCAATGGGAGATCCTGGAGAGGATATTTGAATTGTGATTTTAAGAGTATTTAGAATCAGTATTTAGAGGGGAGATTTATTTTGAGTAGTTAGAAGTATTGTTTGCGGTCAAAAGTTTGTTTTGATATAGTTTTTAAGGGTATTTAAAATTAATATCTAGAATGAGAATTTATTTAAAGTATTTATAAGTAATGATTATTGATAATTGCTATCAAAATCTTGTTTATCAGTAATTTTTAAGAATATTTAAAATTAGTATTTGAAATAACATTTTATTTTGAATATTTAGAAATAAAAAACTTGTTTAGATACAGAATATTAAAAAATAGTATTTATTTTGAATATTTAGAATAATGATTAGTCAAAAACTTGTTCATATATATTTATTTATTTTATTTTTAAATTTTTAATAAATACTAATTTAAAATATTTTTTTAAAAAATTAGCATGGAACCGCTGGAGATATTAAAAAAATAATATACATAAAAATTTCAACTAAGCGGCTGACCAAATTTGACCCCAAAAAAAAAAAACATTTCGAATAAAATATAGGATTAAAAAGTACAGAAAGTTTCCAGCTCATTTCCTAATATTTTGTGGTTATCCACTTTCATAAACGTTTAAATTAACAATACATGTAATTTAAATTTAAATTATTTTATTTATAAATTTATTGCTGCCGTGTGGAGGCCGTGCGAGTTGTCTTATGGCTTCCATCATAAGTCCAACAAAGAAGCCACCAAAGGCCCCAAAATTACAACTCAAAACTTTCTATAAATATTATATAATTAAACTTTAAAAAAATGTTACAAATTTAACATCTAATATTATATCCTTCATACTTACAGTAAAAAAATAAAATAAAGTAAAATAAGTCAGTATCATCCCAAATATTATAAGATCACTCATTCAAATCCTATACCTCGATTATGGTATTTTTTTAAAAAAAAATTAAAATAAAGTTAAGGTACAATATCAAGTGATATTTTCGTTAATTTAATCGGGTTTCTTTTGAAACACGTTCAATAGTTGATGAATTATAAAAATAAAAATAAATTTTCAATAAATTAAAAAGTATACCGATTACACAAAATTGATACATTTTATTAACAAATTAAAAAAAAAAAAACAAACCTATGATACAAAATTGATACATTTTATTAAAAACAAAAAAAAAAAAACAAAACAAAAACAATGTTACCTTGTTGAAATTTATAGATTTTTCCTTAAAAAATGTACCCTAGATATTCAAATATTTTGCCAGTTCAATGGCCAAGAGAGTTTTGAAAAATTAAGTAGTTATAAATTTTATGCATATTAACTACTTATCTAAAATGTAACCATAAAAAACCTAAAAAAATAACCATAAATGTTATAGAGCCAACTAAAATAGAAAGCAAGTTTGTGTAAGTAGCGATTGGATTATGAATCTATGAGAGGAGAGGACATGAGATAAATGGGAGGAAACACATAAAATGAAGTAATTTGGAAATATGAAATATTTGTATCGGGATTTATGTTTTAACAAAGAGACGTTGAAAAAACATATTTTTGAAATTTATGTTTAAAATATATGATATTTATTGTAGATGAAATTTTATATAAAGTTTGATATAAGATTTGATAAAATGTTGGAGAGATTATGAGCATATTTGGCTATAAATTAGTGATTGATGTGATAAAAATTAGTCGGCAAAACAATAAAAAAAAAAAAAAAAATCAATTTTCTTCAATTCCTAGCCATTTTCATCACACTAAACATATCATGTGAATACTAAAAGCAAAGAAGGGTTGTTAAACTCATTTTCTTTCCTCTTCTCCCTTAAAATTTACTGCCCAAAAAGTTAGACCGATTGAATATTTTCAAATTTTTTTGTATTAAGATAAAAATAATAATAATAAAATTAAATAATCAAAATAAATCATCATAATACTAATTTTAAATATTCTTAAAACTACATCAAGATTTTGACTTTAATCATTATTTAAAAATATTTAAAATAAAATTTCTAAGTAAGTACTGATTCTAAATAATCTTAAACTACCTCAAAATAACCTTTAGATTACAATCATTATTTTTAAATTCTCAAAATAAATAATTACCGGAATAAATCTTTATTTAAGTACGGTTGAAATCTCAATCTCAGCATGTTGATTATTTGATAGTTGTAAGCTAATTCGAAATATAAAAGTAATAACAATTGAAACTTTTCTCAGTACAAAAAATCGAAATATACAAAAATAAAATGAAATTTGTTTTTTCAAAAAGTTATTTTAACTAATTTATAAAGAACAATAATAACGTGGGCCGAATATTGAGTCATAAAAAATCAATAATGACGTGGATTCCGAAAAGAAATTAATAATAATAATAATAGAAGTCGTTAACTTAATTCCCAAGTAAGTCAGATTTCACCGGGGAAGCTTCCTTGAACCGGCGTTACAAGCCTTCGCAAAACCGGCGATTTATTAAAGTACTAAAATACCCTTCTTTCTTTTAATCTTTCAAAGTCTACAACCGACTTTGACTAAGCTGATCCCTAAGGCTATACGTGTAATTTTAGTCTTTAACCGGCGACTGAAAACGGATACATATGCCGGCACCCTGAAGTTTGAAAGCTTTGATTCTACTGGTTCTTTCGAAGCAAATTTCATCGTCGAGCTTTCGATCCCAGAAACTGGTAGAATCCATGGCCTCGAAGCTACTTATGCATAAGCAATCCACTAACAAGATGGTGGAATCGATTTCAGTTCGAGCTCCTTCTCAAAGAAACCCTACTAATTCCGATTCTTCCATAACTCTGATTCAAAACTACTCCAATTTCAAGGCCAGTGGTTTGCCTTCGCGTTTCATGTTCTATCAGGACAGCACGTGGGTTGATTTCCCTACCCAAGTGCTGGAAATCTTGCGGCTGGGTTTCTCCGACCGGATGCCGGCGGTGGAACTGGAAATCGACGGATCTATGTTCCTGGTCGATATGTATCGGATGTTGCAGATTGATTTGGGCACTGGTAGTCAGAGGTCGATTGCTTGGATCGATGTAAATGGTAAGTGTTTTTTCCCCAAAGTGTTTATTGGCAAAGTGAGTTCGAGTACATCTGGGGAATTTTCGGATTCGAAAATTGAAATTGAGATTAAGATTGAGGCGAAGTCCGGGAAGAGAAAGAGGGAGGACATGGATATGGAAGAAACTGAAGTTAATTCCAGCAATGAACGAGTGGAAGTGAAGCAATCGAAAATTCCGCGAGTGGTTGCGAGTGATTCAGAAGTTAATGTATGGCCGAAAGCAAAGGCACTGAGTGTAGGAGATAGTGCTTATTCGATGGTAAGCAATTTCTTTCTCCCTTCGATGAAAATGGTTGACCCCAGTTCTACAATCGTCGCAATTCATCAGTGCACACGCTCGGGGCCATTGGAAAAGGCTCGTCACGATGTGTTTTGGAAGCAGCGTGATATTACAACTGCTGCTCGTGGTGCGCCCAGTATGGCTTATGCTTGGTATGGAGCTTCTGCAAAAAGTTTGGCCGGAATTTTGGCTCATGGATTTGCGGAGCCTATTCAGGTTCCTGTCTCTGATACACATGGCGTTGGAGTTTATTTGTCTCCATTGGGCTTGCCCTATTTATGGTAATAATTTGGTTTTCGTTTTCGTTTAGGTACTCTTAGTTCATGGTTATGTTTTGTCACCATTTTCAAATCACGTTTATCTGTATTTCCCAGTTCTGAACTATCGGAGGCCGATGAAAATGGTGTAAAACATATGGTTTTATGTCGAGTTATATTGGGTAATATTGAAAAAGTTGAGGCAGGATCTCAACAATCCCATCCTTCGAGTATAAAATTCGACACTGGCGTGGATGATCTAACAAGTCCTAAACGGTTTATAGTATGGTGCTGCAATATGAATAGACACATTTTACCAGAGTACATAGTGAGTTTCAAGACAACATATCAATTACCAGGTAAATATTTCTTTTGTTCAAGTTCCCTTAACTTTATCCTAGCTCCCATCTCTTTATTGAACCTTGTTTTTGTTTTTGGATGATTCTTTTTTCCAGGTAAATTGAAAGAATCAACAGATACTAAGTATTCCCTTGTTAAATTGCTTTCGAAGATGAAGAATTCCCTGCCTACCTCCAAAGTTCAAGAAGTTGCAACATTGTTTCAGACATTTAAGGTGTGTATTTTCTTATAAAAATTTTAAAAGATCCACTGAAAAGATAGGTTGAAAGGAAAAGAGAAAAATGTGAAATAGGTTTTAACTAATTGAAGATAATATAATGCTAATTTAGCAGCACGCATTTGATCATTACAGGCTGGAAAATTGGCAAAAGATGTTCTTGGTAAAAAGTTGCGGTCAATTGCCGGAGATGAGATGCTTCTATCCTTGATTCATGAAATTCGTGGATGTCAATGAGGTTCTTCCAAGTTTTATTTGGAAGCATTTGGAACCGAATTTCAATAAGAACAAGTTGTCTGTTGTTACGATACAATTAGTTCTAGCAAAGAAAGCTCAGTATACAATAGAAAGATAAGAAAAATATATTTGTAATTTTTCCTTAAAACTCTTCTGAATGTGTAAAGATTTCCTTAGAATTCATCTTAGCCCTTGTGACGCCAGTCTACTATATGACATGACTATATATGCTAGTATTTTCATTTTCTTAAGGTAGATCCACAGTTTAGCAATGTTTTTTAAGTACAATTGGGGTTCATGGACTCGAACAATAGATCTTATGGTTGTTAATACAATTAATATGATAGTTGAGCTGCTCATGTTAGGTTGAAAATTACCTTATTGGAGAGACAAAAATAAGGAGTATACCCATAGTCTAATTAAACGATGCTCTAGTCTGAAATTTGTTAGAAATCGAGTAACATAATACATTATTTGAATTTTCCACTCCCATGCAACTAATATTTAGTTTTTTTTTTTTTGTATTTTTTCCTGTAGGGAATTGTATGTAATTGAAATCAGAAAAGAGTTTTTAATGCTTATTGAGTGTCATTCTAAACTCCTCAAAAGGGCATACCGAAGCCCCTCGTGTTTTTCGGTTATGCTTCATGTCTTTTGAAATATCTAATGGCTTACTTGACCAATCTCATTACCATCGTGGGTTGACTTAGTGGTCAAGAAAGCCTCAAGAGACTAGATTCAAAACATGGGGGTTACCTACCTAAAATTCAGTATTTTATGAGTTGAGTCCAATAACGAGCCATTAGTTGTCAATTCATATTTTCATTACACTTTTGCCTAGAAAAAAACCTTGTTCTATATAATAATCATCTCTTGGGTTGGCATGAGATTTCAACTCAGTTATATGCGGTGTATTGGTTTTTGTAAGTTAATACATGAGAAGTATTATTGTGGAAACCACATTTGTTGGTCTAATAGTGAAATGAACAAAAGCACAAAACTGAATATGCATTTCAGTTTCTTAGCTTAAATATATTTATTAATATCAGGAGAAAGGACTGATGTTGTTGTAAATTTATGCAAGTTGTAAATTTATGCAAGTATCTTACTTGACTCAAAATATGCAAGTATCTTACTTGATTCAAAATTGATGGGCAATATGATAGTGTAATTGATCACGATTTACAACCTCTTCACAGGCAGGAAATTATTGCTAAGTAATGTTTTCCATCAGGTATAGTTAGTTAGGCACTATTAGATAGTGTAAACATTCATCTCAAAATCAAGTGGCTATGAGAAGAGTAGTCCACTCTATCTTTTAAATGTATTTAAGAATTCTCACCTTTCCAATGTGAGATAAGTGCCACAAGGTGAGTATCTTCAACATGCCCCCTCAAGATGACGCCATTTTTTGGGAAAGTCATCTTGGATTAGATCCGATTTTGTGGCATGAAATACCCGCTTTGGCTAGGCTAACTCGCTTGGGTCGGATCCAACTTTGGGATTATGAAATACCCGTTTAAGTCTTTGCCCGCTTGGGTGAGGTCCTCGGAATTTCGGGGGTTAATAACCCACATTATGCTCTGATACCGTTTTAAAAAGTGTGAACATCTATCTCAAAATCAATTGGTTATGAGAGGAGTAACTCACATTGAAGAATCCTCATAGGCACAAAGTGTCCATTGCTTAGGAATAGTTGTTTCCTTTTAGTTCTATCTTTATTTTTCTTTCTTTTACAGGTTTGAAAGATGTTTTGGTATTGAATCCTTTGGTTGATCAATCAGAAATTACTCCACAGGTTGAATTTCTTACCTTATCGCTTTTCTGATTCAAATTCTTGTTCTTGTTGAGCTAATTTGGCATACTTCTGGAATTCTCTTAACAAAATTTTGTTCTTATGATATATGTTTTCAACTAGTTTTACACTCAATACTATATTACATTCAACTAGTATTACACTACACTCAATCTCCTTTTTCTCACTGTTATGAGTTTTTAAGTTTTCTAAGACATGGGGCTTGACATGTACTTTACTCCAATAATGGGAGGAAGATATCTGGGATGGTATACAGGTCAAGCTATTTATGAAGCTCCTTCCCTATATTTTCATGGCTACGTTTTTTTCAGGGTCGAGGAGAAACTTTTTGTTATTTCTTTTTCTTCTTACTTAGTTTGACGACTATTACTCATATGAAAAACTGCACATGCACATACAACCTTAACATGAGAACTACTGTCAGGTCGTCATGAATTGAAGTTCAGGTGTAGGTTATCAAAGAATAAGTAGATGGATTTTGGTTTAAAACTGAAATGATGGTTTGTTTCTGCTTTATGTACCTTCTTGACTCCGGGTTTTGGGTATGTTTGGTGTGGTGGGAAGAGTTGGGAAGGGAAGAGTCTCATTGTTTGGTTCACCAACTTTCATCACATCAATCATTAACTTATTATTACTTTTCTTCATCTATCCCTTTCTTTTCCTTCCCTTTCCTTCCCGCCTAGCCAAACATGCAATAACTGATACCAAGAACGATTCTGAACATGCTATTTTATCTACTCAATTACATTTAATGTTCGCATTCATACTTGTGGCTATTACTGCTCAATTTTTTGCAGGCTGCAAAGATGACAACTGGTTGTTGAGTCTGGTTGGATCCAAGCCAGTTATCTGGATGATTCAGACATTTAGCAGAAAATATTGGTAACCAGTGGTGGGTTTATGTTCATTTCCATAGAATATCAACTTGATCAATTGTTTTATTATCCTGTTGCTAGTGTGTACTGACCCACCCTGTATTTGTATTTGTTTATTGTGATACATACCCTTTTATTTTAGCTACCTTCTAATTAGTTAGCTGATAAAGTTGATAGTGTACTAAGAACATTTTTGTGAAATGACTAGATGAAGAAAAGAACTGTTGTTTTGGTTAATTGTGTTGTAGTCTGTGACAGGAAATCAAGGTTGGGCTGGAATTGGTGGTTAGCTTTTTCATGAGTTTGAATTCTCTCATTCCAATTACGGTTGAACTAAAAATAAGATACATGAAAATGTTCAGGATACAGATTTATTGTAAGTTATAAACTCCTCATTTCTTTTGGTTCGATGCGAGCAACTTGTTTTAAGACTTAAATAGCCCTTAACTTACACAAGACAACTAATAAGAAGATGGTAAATACAAACAATCATGATAAATACCACACATATACAAGTATACTATATTGAGATACAATAGATGGAGGTTACAATATCATAGCCATTGGAGAAGACTAACTCTCTTCTAAATCTTTACTCAAGACTGTACCAAAGTATTAGTATCTCCTTCAAGACCCTAACTATCCTATTTATATCAGAACTCTTAGTATTAGTTACAATTATACCTTGCATATATTATATTAAACACAGGTATGCCGCAGGCTGGTGAGTATGTTTGTTTTCCCAACTTCCTTCATTTTAATACCTACTACCATTATTGGTGTGGCGACGAAAATGACACTCATTTTAACTCATGCAGAGTCCCAAGCTGATGCTGTTTGGGAGTGGGGTAGTTCTAGTTGCCAGTGATGTTGGCAAGGTTGGAGAATGAATTCGCCACTACCTAACACCGTGGATGCAAATTCAACGCTTTGTCAGATTTTGTCAACTTTAATTAAAAAGAGGAACTAAAGTTGGAGGTAAATTTTAAGATGGTTTAGAACTAGTATTTAGAATGAGGATTTATTTTGAGTATTTAGAAATAATAATTAAACATAAAAGTTTCTTTTGATGTAGTTTTTAGGAGTATTCAGAATATGAATTTGTTTTGAGTATTTTGAAGTAATGATGAGTAATGATTGCAGTTAAAATTTTGTTTGGATGCAGTTTTTAAGAGTTTTTAGAAGTAATAATCAACCGTAAAAAATTTGTTTGGATGTAGTTTTTAAGGGGTGTTTGGATTGAGATTTTAAGAGTATTTAGAATTAGTATTTAGAAAGTCGATTTATTTTGAGTATTTAGAAATAATGATTGTCGTGAAAAACTCGTTAGTTTTAAACAAATTTAAAATTAGTATTTAGAATAAGAATTTATTTTGAGTGTTTAAAAGTAATGGTTAATAATGACTGCAATGAAATGTTTGTTTTGATGTAGTTTTTCGAAATATTTTGGTAGTTGATATACTTAAATTTATTTCAATCCACAAACTTAAATTCTTAGGTTGATTTGTGCTTTGATCTAATTTAACATGAAATCAAAGCAAAAAATTTTAAGTTTGAGATCTTACTTAGTTGTTTCCTCTCTGTTTAAATAGAGTCTTAACTGATGTAATTAAATTTACCTCAAATAACGAAAAATCCACATGTGGTGACTGGTGACATTATAGTGCATGACATTGACTGGACAAGAGGGTGATAACTTTTTTTTTTATTTTTTTTTTTTTGATATGGTCGAGATTGAACTCTTCATCTCAAGTACTCGAATACTTTTTGACTATTAAGTCATTTTATGGTAGTTGATAAATTCAATTCATGGTAGACCATCTAAATAATTGAAGAATTAATTCAAATCCAATATACATTAAGAGAAACAATTAAAGCTCAAAATAATTGAAGTAGAAAGTGGAAATAGAAAGGATATATGATAGTGGGGAATTAGTAGCAATAATTGTAACAGTATTGTCCATTTGGAATTTGGCACTTTGGGATAAAATCAAATGGCCAATATCACTTCATCTTCTTCTACATTTGTTCATGTTCATAGTTATATATATATGAAAGTTGACATTTTTAATCCACTTTTCACTGTTTTTGGCTCTTCTTTCTTGTAATCAAATTCTTTTCCATCCCTTTTGGTCGGTTCCCACTTCCCCGCTCTTTGGTCCGTTGTTCGATCCTCTACTTTTGATTTCTTCGTTCTTCGTTCTTTCATGTATTTCGATTTTCAAATATCTTTTAACTTATTATACTTGTTATTTACTCAAGGTTTCATCCAATGGATCTTATTGGAGCTTCAAGTTCATATTTTAGATAATCCTACTTTAAATTATTATCAAGAATAACAAATGTACATTGGAGGAGTATATATGCCTGTATTTGACAGTATTTTTTAATATTTAAAGAAGATAATCATAATATCTTATAAATTTGAACGTTCATTTTTCAAATTAATCTCATAGGTATATGTCACATCTTCAACAAACATCAAATTGAATTATTTAAAAGTTAATAAAAGGGGGCAAAATGAAAAATAATGAAAATATGGGTGCTTTTTTAAAAAAGAGTGAGAAAGAGGAAAAACTAAAGTCGATCCAACAAAGATAAAATTTAAGACTCAAATTCATAAGATGATTTCATATTATAAAATATTTAAGACTACGAGAGTACTATTTTATTATAAAAAATTTGAGAAAAAGCATCTTTGTTTATATTGTATTTTCTTTTTTATAAATGAAAATTTTGATGTTATTAGATGATGATTTTTGATATATAGCAAAAAACTCAAAAATATTTTAGGTGTAGTAATTTTTTTAAAAATGTTTCTTATATAACAAAAAAAAAAGAAAAAAGAGACTAATTTAGGTAAAAATTAAAATGTTAATACTTCAATAAGTTGAAATGATAGTCTTTAATCAGTTCAATTTATAGTCTACCCTCAGTAATTCACTATAAAAATAAAAGTCAATTTTTTTTTTTTTTTAACGTATAAGTCAAATTTATAATTCACATTCAAAGTAATTGCCACTTATCATTTGGGTAACTTTGCATTTAGATTTTCTTTTATTTCTTTTAATAAATAAAGTAAAATTCTATGTTTGAACTACAATCTCTTGATTATGTAACACATTTAATGTACAAGGTATACTATGCTTAATTTTCAAAATGATTTGTGTGTGTTTTTATAGCATATAGTTTCTTTGATTGTTCATAGTCAAAAAAAGTTTAATTGTAGTTTTAATGATAAAATAATGTTGCTTATTCAAATTCCAAATTGAATTAATCATCTGCTCTAATATAGGCTTTATTTATTAAAAAAAAAGAAAGAAGAAGTAATTTGAAATTAAAAAAAAAATGGTGTTTAATTATTTATATAACATAGAATTGCAAGTTTTATCTAAGGGAAGATTCATGCGGTGCGTGACCATTCAAACTACCTACGATATTATTAAAAGATGTTCAAAATTGACGTTAAAAAAAAAAAAGAAAATAATTTGTTTTGTAAGTAAAACAGAAAAACTAAATTTGAATTTGTTTGGAACAAAATGACACCCAAAATTCCATGCACGTGTTTCCTATTATGGCCGCTAAAATCTTTTTTTCTAGAATTGTCTCAACTCTTGACTTCAAAATATATATGTATATATATGTATGTATATATATATATGTATGTATGTTTTTTTTTTGTTTTTTTTTTTTACTTAATTGACTCCTAACCAATATTTTTAATTTACCTAACAGTTAATATTAGTGTTACGAATTTGATCTTAAAAATTAATATTTGATTTTTATTTATTTGAGGGAATTTGTAGAGGATTATAAAGTATATACTTATTTAAATATTTCTTGTATCATCTGCATGTTATATAATGAAAAGGGTAGAAGATTTTTCCCAATAGCTTCTCTTAAAATGATCAAATCCTATTGTGCAAATTGAAGATAGGAAGCAAATGCAAAGGGAGAAGTGAGTAGAATCATATGTGTCATTGCTTGCCACCATTTATATTAATATCATCCTTTAGCAAAGGAAAAGGAACTATCTTTTGTGTGTGTGTTCGTGTATTTTTGAACTACTTTTTTCTATTGGTGGCCAAGTGGCCAATTAAGATGATGGAAAAGCTAAATTTGTGTTGGGAATATTTTACTATAAATGCTTTCTTTTAACCTTCAAAAAAGAAAAAAATAAAAATAAAAACTTTATTTTCTTCATAATGAAGTAGATTTTAACATCTCTATCATCAATGCTTCATCATATAAAACTTAATTAAGAGCATATAGCTCAATTGATTATAATAATCTTAATTAATCTTCCTAGAGATTGGAGAGATTTCTCTCTCAATTTCTTAATCTAAAAAAGAAATCTCTCTTATCAAATCATATGCAAATCTTTTAGTTTGCTTTTTAATTAGATATTCTCACTTAATTAATCCCTTCTCTTTCAGTCTATTTTATTAAAGTGATTTCTCATAAAGTACTAGAAAAGACAGTACTTGTTTTTATAAAATTTAAATGTTATTTGTTTTGTAAGAAAATTTAAATAGATATTTGTGAATATTTAGTTGTGCTCATTTGTTTTGCATAACTTTTATATAGGAAATCTCCTAAAATAATATATTATCATAACCATAGTCATATATTTTCTTATACCATAATTTAACCTACGATCCCAAAATAATAAAATGAGTTGTTGTAATTAATAATTCTTTATTTTATCGACAGATCAATTAAATAATTTGGTTTGATCAGTTAAGTCGAATAATTTATTTAATAAGTTTTTTTTTCTCTTATTATTAAAAAAGTATATTTATCATACAATTTATTTTTATTAATATT
>JBBMEG010000015.1:7458528-7526462 GCA_037832605.1 Cyclanthera cordifolia | reverse complement strand
CACACAAAAAGTATATATAGAAATTGAGGGAGGGACCACCCTTAAGCATGTCCTTGTGACGAAAGACTGTTGGCTTTGCCTAGAGCCACGTGGAAGAAACAAGCCACACAGCTGTCCATAATATTGGATTTGATTTTGGACAAATAAATTAAAAAAAAAAAAAAAAAAAACATATCTTGCTTTTATTTTGATCTAATTAGTCCACGTCTTCGAATCTAAGCTCCAAAATCTTTTATTCCCGCCACAACTTTTCCCAAATATTTAATTATGCCTACCATCATTTTTTTTTTTTTTTTTAGACTATATAATTGAGATAAAATACTCTTATGACAAATAGAGCTGATGTTAGTATATCTATAATGTCAGTTGAGTTATGCTTGTTTTTGAGTAATAATCTCTAAGTCTCCAAACATAAATACTAAAAAAAAATTATAGATTTGAATATTTGTATCGTTTTATATGCATGTATCTAAAAAAAATGCATGTATTTTTTTTTTAAATGAACAAAACCACAGCAAAGATGGTTTCTTTCTTTTTATGAAATTAAATTATTTGTCCACGTTGAGTATTATTATTTAATCCATGATAGCGACTAAATAAAATAATATTTTGGGTGTTTTTTATTTTTTTTTTTTCCCTGCTTTTACTCGTTTGATGGAGTGAGATATGAACACTGATTAGAAATTTGGTCTCTTTTGCAATGTTTATCTACAATATATTTGTTTTGCGATCATGGCTAAATCTTATCTGTTTTTCACATACTTTTGTTCTACATTTTATTTTTCTTTATTTTTTATATAATTTTTTTACTTTTGTACAAAAAAAAAAAAAATTTAAGATGCTCGTTGAGATTTAGAGTCTCATTTAAATTAATGAGTTCAGGACAGACGAACACAGAAAAATTGGACTCAAATAATTACAAATATCAAAGAATAAAAGTGGTTCTTTAATTAATCACAATAATCAGTTTTTAAGTTAAGTTGGTCATTGAAAGCAACAGTTCAACGATATAAATGTAAGCTTAATATTTAAATGATCACTAGCCTAAGTCTTCGTTAAAAAAAAAAAAAAAAAATCAACGAATTTGAAAGTTGAGTGAATAAATTAACCTGGATCATTTTTAATATTAAAATTGTTAATATTATAAACTAATTTAAATTTAAACGTTTTTTGAACTACAAGAACTAATTTAGAACCAATTCAAAGTTTAGCGGCTTCCCTCACCACATTAATAATTAAAAACAAACAAATAAAATAAAAAACAATACAGCTAGAAATTATTTATTATTATTATTATTTTTCTATTAATATTAAGAGAAATTCGTAGAAAAACTATCTATAAATAACCCATCCCCACATTCAACCTCACCTCCTCCTCTGCTTCTCGTGAAGTTGTTTTTGTTCTTCTTTTTCAACGCGGAGGCTTCTCTCTTTTTGCTTCTCCTCATTCTTCCGCCATTGATACTCTGTAATTCCTTAATTTTCCTCCTGCATTTTCTGTAGTTCTTTCCTTTTCTTTCTTGTACCTTGTGGTTCCGTTCACAGGCAGTGAAGTTACCGATTATGAGATTGAAGGAGGATTTGCCTTACCCCACCAGCGAACCGGCACCTGAAATGGATGAGACGATGTCGCTTCAGTCGAGGTTATTGAATGCGCAACAGAGGAAGGCGGTTGTTGTTGGCTATGCTCTCACTTCCAAGAAGACCAAGAGCTTTATGAAACCCAAGCTTGAAGGATTAGCTAGGTATTCTAATTTCTATCTATGTCCCAACCCTCAATTCATCCGCGGTTTTAGTTTAGGTTCCGTTTTGTTTCGAACTCTTGGATTGTAATGTGATTTTCATTTTGATTTTTTTTTTTTTTTTTTTTTTTAATTTCTGATATTGATTTCTGCCGAAGGTCTGGCCGTTTTTCTTGTATAATTTTAAAAATCTTATTGGTATATTCGAGAGCCGTATACGTCGTTTTCCTTTGATTTGGGAGAGGAGGAAATGGGGAAAAATATCAGCATGTTCCAGAAATCTCCTAATCGAAAATGAAATCAACTTGTTTTTTTGTTTTCTGTGAATTATGAGGATGCAATCAAGATGGGTCCTGAAAATAATTTTGTGGTTTTTTTTTTAAATTTAACAAATGGGCTCGGATTATTTTCGCTATCGTTAGTCTCCCATCATGAAGTTTATTGACTGTTTGTTATTTTTACCTTATAATCTGCTCTGGGAACTGCAGGAACAAGGGTATATTGTTTGTTGCAATTGATCAAAACAGACCTTTGTCGGATCAAGGGCCTTTTGACATTGTCCTGCACAAGGTCAGTCTTTTTTTTTTTTTTTGAAACGTTCATTCATTGTCGAGTTTTCTTGAGAGAAACCATGTAATTTGAGGAGGAACATCTATGTCCTTTATCACCTAGTGCTAATTCTTGTGGTAGATACTCACCTTGTCCCGTATCGTATAGGTGAGATCACCTTTTTAAGAGATGTGGGCTACCCTTCTCATTAACAATTACAATTAGTTTTGAGATGAAACTCTATATTATATAATATAGTATCAAAACTCCTTACATTCAAGTGGACATTCAATTTAATCAAATTGGGTATTTGGTCTACAAATTTGGATCTGACCTAAAACCTAAATCACGTATGATTTGGATCCTACTCAAGATTGATGTACTCAAAATAGGCATAATCTTGAGGGTATATTGGAAATCCTTGCCATGTCGAGTTTTCAGTTCTCACAGCGGGATACTTATCTAATAATTCATTATTCTTTTTCCACCACGTGGGTCATATGCATCAACTTATGATTTGTTCATTGATTTTACCATTTACTGGGTCCCAGTTGCCTGTAGTGGGTTTTGTATTGTGTTTATGGGTTTCTTCAACTCTTTTTGACTGCCCCCTTTCTCGCATTGTTTTTCTTTCATGCAGTTGTCAGGAAAAGAGTGGCGTCAGATTCTTGAGGTTAGTTCTCTATTATTGAATATTTTGTTTCAGTTTGATTTGTTTTTGTTGTGAATAGATTATATCTAAACCTCATGGACTGTCCGAATGTAGTATTGTATACTACGGGACAACTAATCACATGGTTGGAGTCCAATGATCGCTGACATTGGCTAATCAGGCTAACTAGTCTTGGACTCTTGATTTAAGCTCATCGGCAGCTGGCCTAATGTGCAGATTGGTTTTTAACATCATGAATCACGACTCAGTAGTTGAGGATGTCTCGACTAGCCTAACTTGAGATGGCTTCCGGGTTACCTTTAATCTAAGATTTTGCTATAACTCTGAATTTTAGGATTAGGTTCGGTAAGTTGCCTCTTTCTTGTCCTTATCTCAACAGTAAGTTTCCAGTCTGACAAATGTTCTGCTGGTTGTGCTGGGTCGTAGAATTTTCAATTTCTAGGAAGTATGAGGTCTCCTGACATTACTATCTTTTTTTTATTTATAGTTTAATAACTTATCATGTGCTACTACTTAGATGCCTTTTTGAAGTGACTCGACTTGATATGTATACCGATTTTCTCGAAGAAAATAGATAGGATGTCAACCGGTCTAGGAATTTTGACAGTGAATGTTATATTTTGATTGATTTCTCCGATGCTACTTTTTATCCAAAGTTTGACTAAAGATGTGTAAATTCTTCAAACTACCATTTGCAAATTCTGTGAACTCCAATTTGTTTTCTTACCCTCTCTGGCTCTGCATATGTTTGTAGGAATACAGGCAAACACACCCAGATGTTACTGTTCTTGATCCTCCAGATGCTATACAGCATTTACACAGTCGCCAGTCTATGCTTCAGGCAGTTGCTGACATGGGTTTATCTGAATCTTACGGTAAATATTGAGAATGTATTGCTTGAGTACCATATGGATATACGGTGGTATTACTCTCTGTAATTTACTGAAGGCAAAGGTACCTTTTTCTCTGTGCAGGCAAAGTAGATGTTCCAAAGCAATTAGTCATAAAGAGAGATGCATCGTCTATTTCTAATGCAGTGGTGAAGGCTGGACTAAAACTACCTCTTGGTATGTATGTCTGTGTGATACCAAACCCTATATAATTGGTGTCGGTCTTTTAGGCAATTCAGAGAAGTGATCTTTGCTAGATAGGCGTGTATCCATTCATTGATGGAATTTGTTGTCTACATTGCAAGAGTATAATTCTTTTGGTTAAGGAAAAAGTCTTTCTTTTACTCTTTTGCTTTATCTTTACATTTTTCTCATATTGGTATTAGTTGCTAAACCGTTGGTTGCTGATGGAAGTGAAAAGTCGCATCAATTATCTTTAGCTTATGATAAGTACTCCCTCCAAAAGCTTGAACCTCCTCTTGTTCTCCAGGAGTTTGTGAACCATGGTGAGCAATTCTCATCTTTTCTGTTCATTCCATGTTACCTCCATAGTTTGGATCCATGTGAATTTTATTTATGACTCATGATGGTGCCAGGAGGTGTCATGTTTAAGGTTTTCATCGTTGGTGAAGCTATAAAAGTGGTCAGACGTTTTTCTTTACCAAATGTCTGCATGTGGGAGGTCTTGAAAAATGCTGGCATTTACCGTTTCCCTAGAGTTTCTCATGCTGCAGCATCTGCGGATGATGCTGATCTGGATCCTTGTGTTGCTGGTTAGTCATCAAATTTGAAGAATTGTTCTTTTACGCCTTATATGTCTTTCTTTGCTTTTTTGTACTGTGTTCATTGTAAATGTATCATGGCTTTAAAGGAAAAGTTTGAGACGTGAACCCTAGATCAATATCTAGTGACAGGACTCCTAAATATCATAAATTTGCAATTTCTTAGCGAGACCTAGTAACTCAGTGAATACATTTTCTTGCAGAACTTCCTCCTCGTCCTCTGTTAGAGAGATTAGCAAAGGAACTCAGATGTAGACTGGTAGGGCTTTTGATCACTTCTCATCTTTCTTCTTGCAAATCATGTGCTAGAAAAAATAAATTGTGCTCATTTGGTGTTGTTTGCCTTCATGAAGGGGCTTCGTTTATTCAACCTGGACATTATTCGAGAGTATGGAACTAAAGATCGCTATTATGTCATCGATATCAACTACTTCCCTGGTAAGTTTATCTGCATCTATCAGGATCCTAGTGTTGTGCAGTTTTGTTGCTCTGTCAGCCCCCGTAGTTCTGTGTATGATTTAAAAGCTGGTTCTTATTGCAGGGTATGGGAAAATGCCGGAATATGAGCACATATTCACAGACTTCCTTTTGGGCTTGGTGCAGAGCAAGTACAAGAAGAGAACAAGTTGCTAGATAATTCTTTGATTCTCATCACGATTAGTTCTCTCCGGATAATATCAAACCTCTAGAATAAGCACACAAGGGCAAGGCTTCCAGTTTCAGCTCATTCTGGCTAATCATACAATCTTAACTTCGCTGTAGGGCCAAGTAGGTGCTTTCGTATGAAATTGATTTCCTTAATCTGTCCTTTGGTTTATAAGCCATTATTTAATGTTATGCTCCCTCACAGTTGCAGTTTGTACTAATTTTCTCTGTCCCCTGCTTCTTTTGTTGGGAGCTCTACTAGAATGACTGTAAATACTGCCTAAGGTAGAAAAGGGAAGTGTTAAGGATCGAATGTAAATTGTTCAAAGAATTAGTTAAAGCTTATAACAGCTTTCTTCATTGAATTATTTGTCATAGCAATTGAAGGTTCAGATTTGAATGGGTTCTGCTGAAGGACCATTTTCTTTCGATGTTCGACCGTTACGAAAATGTACTGGATGAATAAGAGCCAGCACATAGTGCATGGAACTTTGCAGGAGAAGCTTCAATTCAGGTTATAAATCAAGTAAGTTATGCAATAAATAGTGGAAAGAAGTTGTGGTCCAAAGAGTTCAATTACTGTTACAATTATTAGATCAATAAATTGTAGAAAGAAGTTCTGGATTTGTTGAATCTAGTGTGTAGTGTAGCCAAGGCATGAAGATTTTTCCTGATTCAGAAATCTTGTATCATACGAAAACCAGAAATCTATGAGCTCTCTTGCCTGACGGATACTGTCACACCACCTCATTAATTTCCATCTCACCATAATCATAAACTCTTTCTTTCTCTCTCTTCTGAAACTTTTTGATCTTTAATTACAAGTTGGTATTTTGATATATAAAAAAAAAAAAAAATAGAAGAAAAAGAAGAATCATGGGTTGAAGATGAAGTTGGCACATTTGCATTTCCAGCTCATGAGTTTGTAATTTGAAGTGTCGTCTTGATTAGATTGAGCAATATCATGTTTTGATGCAGAGAAATGGTTGCTTCTTCTTTTTCTTTGATTATTCTGCACTGGTACTTGAACTGCCTCACATTGTCCATTGCATTCCTTGCACCTTCTTTGGCAGCTTGGTGGCCTTGACCCTAGTTGGCTCACCATCCACATCTTCTCATCCAGCTCCACCCACCTGCTCTGCCCCTCCATTAATGGCTTCTCAATGCCTCTGCCTACATCATTCCATTAATTTAGAATCTCATCCTTAGACCAAGTGTTTGGACTCGTAGAGTGATTATTTTGAATGCTTATAAATGAACAGTTATTTTGAGTGATTAGAAATTTGAGTTTTAATAATAGCTCGTTTGAATGTAGCTAGAAACTAGTGATTATTTTGAGGGGTTAGAAATGAGTGGATAGAAATGAATGATTATTTTGAATTGTTAAAAATGAACTATTACAAAAACTCATTGGATGTGGTTGTTTGAAAATTAGATATAAAAACTCAATTCTAGTAACTATTTCTTTTTTTTTTTTTCAATGAAACATTTGAACTCATAGCCAAAATACAAAAACAGAACTTTTTCTAGTTCTCAAAACTAAGCTAGGATTTTGAAAACAGCTCATGAAAGTGGAAAACAAAGCTGCTTACTTTTCAAAAACTGAACCAAATGTCTACTTTTCTTTCATTTTTTTTGGCTGTCTTGATTTGGAGATGTAGAGAATGGAGTAAAAATGGGTTACCTTCAGCCATGAATGTGACATGAATGAAGATGAAAGCAGAGAGGAAGAAGAGCAAGGAAATTGAAACTTGTTTGTTTGTATGCCAATTGTGAAGGCTGCCCATTTTTTCAGAGACTGAAAAAAGTAAAGAAAAAGGAGATGGAGATGGATATATGATATCAAAGGTTAAAGATAAGAATAGATGAAGAACAAGTGTTTAAATAAAGGGAGGGGGAAAGGTAGAGGAATTTGGGTGAAGAGTGAATGACAGAAAAAGTTTAGCAGAGAGGTAATGAAGCTGAATTCTGAATAATGGTATCAGTATCATCAGCACAGCAGAGGTTAAAAAGCAAGGCTATTACAACCAATAATCCAAACAAGAAAAGGAAAGGACATCACCCTCGTTCAATGAGCCAATGTTCTGCTCTTTTAGGGCATGTTTTAGCTTGGTGGAAAGAGATAAATGAAGAAAAACAAAAGTAAATTAGTGATTGGTGTGATGGAAGTTGGTGGACAAATAATTGAAAGGGATCCCTTCCCTTCTTCTTCCAACACTTTCCACCACATCAAACATATCCTTACAATGAATTGTTCTGTTGACGAGGGCAAAAAATTTACATTTTGGAGAATATACACACACATATGCATATATAGCGAAATTCTCGGGCTGGGTTCTAAGCTTTTTGTTTTCCTTCATTTTGTCTCCAATTTCCCTTTTTTTTTTTAATGCACAGAATCCTGGGCACTTTCATTGGATTGAGATGGAAGTTTGGGGTTAACTGAACATGACTTACGAAAGCTTCTTTTAAAAGGGATTTCTCTGCACTGGCTAAGAATTTCATTATGTGTCATTTCTGCTGTTTTTGGTTTATCATTCACTTTCTGAAGCCTTGTTTAAGTGAGGTTTCTCTTTTGTTTGCAGTTGTTTGTTCCTTAAATTGTCTTTTATACTTTGGTATCTTTGGGGTGGTGGATGAGATGAGATGGGAATGGAAGGAGGAAGGGAAGGAAAGAGATTTCTTCTCATTGTTTCACCTGTGTTTCCATATTATCAAACACTAATTTATTTTTACTTTCGTTCTTTATTCCATCTTTTTTTTTTCTTCCCTTCCATTCTCGCTCTCGTAACCAAACATATCCTTTGTTATTAACAAGAAACTCTCTTGAAATATAAAAGCATAAATCAAGAACATAAAAAGTTCGAAGGAATGATTTGGGAGGCAAAAATAGAGATAGGGAAGTTGAAGCCGAGTTGCAGCCTACAATCCGAACTGAGGACGGGTTTTTGGAGTTAGCTCACCCTTGCGGGATCACGACCCTTTGTCCCAGGCATTGTAGCACGTGTGTCGCCCAGGGCATAAGGGGCATGATGACTTGACGTCATCCTCACCTTCCTTCGGCTTATCACTGGTAGTCTGCTCAGGGTTCCAACCTCAACGGTTGGCAACTAAACACGAGGGTTGTGCTCGTTGCAGGACTTAACCCAACACCTTACGGCATGAGCAGACGATAGCAATGCACTACCTGCGTCCGTGTTCCTGAAGGCACTCTCTCTTTCAAGAGGATTCACGACATGTCAAGCTCTGGTAAGGTTCTTCGCTTTGCATCGAATTAAACCACATGCTCCACCGGTTGTGCGGGCCCGTCAATTCAACATCACTATCCATGTTCCTACCATACCTTTAGAAGGGAAAATAAATTGGCCACAATTTCATGGTACTTAGAATGATAATTTATTTTAAATATAATTCTAAATATTCTTACATACTAAATATAAACAAGTTTTTTACTGCATTCAATCTTTGATTTAAATACTAATTATAAACTCTTAAAAACTACGTTAAAACAAGTTTTTATCGTAATCATTACTATATAATAAAAGAAAAATCTTCATTCTAAATACTAATATTAAATATTCTTAAAATTTCAATCAAAACATCTCACAGTTTAATCTTTCTCTTACCAATGATTTTTTTTAATAATATTTGTACTAATGAATTTGATTCTAGAGATTTCGGGTTGTTTGTTTGTAGTTTTTCAAACAAGTATTTACAAACAAACAAGTTATTAAATCTAGTTATTACTTCTAAATACTCAAAATAATTAATCGTTCTAAATATTAATTTTAAATACTCTTAAAAATTACATTCAAACAAGTTTTTGACTGTAATCGTTACTGAACATTACTTCTGAATACTCAAAATAAATCTTTATTATAAATACTTTTAAAATCCATTTAAAAACAAACTTTTATATGTCATCATTACTAATAGTTACTTTTAAATATTCAAAATAAAATTTTATTATAAATACTAATTTTAAATACTTTTAAAAAATACATGCAAACAAATTTTTTATTGCAATCATTACTTCTAAATATTCAAAATAAATTTTCATTATAAATATTTAGAGTAGTTAACTACTTGTTTGGGGATTGATGTTAGTAGTGGTTGAGTAATTAATTACTTGTTTGAATATTGATATTAATAGTAATTGAGTGATATATTTGATGTGAAATTTGATATAATGGTTTGATGATGGGTTAAAAGTGATTATTTACTATCAAATACAAACGAGTAATTTTTGAGGAGTAATGATTAATGACGTGTAATAAATAAAAAATAACAAAAAGGAAGCGACCAATAATTTCCTCTAAATTAGGAATTTAGGGCTTGGATTCAAAGGACGGGTCAATCGATACCCGGGTCCGACCCGTGAAAGCATCCAATGGAAAGCGGAAACTTTTCGGGGAGGAGATATTTTTCGAACCTGTTAGTGCGAAGAAGAAAAATAAACTAGTTGATATTTTCCCTTTTTCATTTTGGTTCTTTTCCAAATTTTGTAAATAGAAGGGATTAAGAACTGGTGGCAGAGAATTTGCAGTTTCGACGTCCACATTTTCACTCATCAGATTGCATGAGTAATTACTACTTCGCCGCCAAGCTTCTGCCTCTTCCTGGCTTTGATTTTGATGATGGGAACTAGTTTCAGGCCAAATCTCAAGTGGGGTTTTCAGATTCACGCTCATTCTCTCAAGACTTCCCCTCCTTCCAAGCTTTCTCCATATGCCTGTTAGTTTTCTTTTTCTTTGAAGTACTTCATCGCTTTTTTTGCTTTGATTCTAGCTATCAGCCTATTAATATGATGCTGAATTAAAAAACTACTTCTATTGGTATCTGGGTTTATGAATTGTTTATCAAATATTAGATGTATGAGTTTGGAGATCATTTCTCTTGTCTTTTGATGATGCAATTCAGTAGGCCTCAGCGTGTTCTTAGTTGGTCTTTGCATTATTGTACTTGTAATCAATAGTGGGTTTGTTTTAATCCTATGAAGAAAGCACGTTTTTGGGGATTTCTCGGTAATGATGTATCAAGATATGAACATCCCACCATAAAGAGTGGTCATATTGTTGACAATCACGCATGGGAAAGATGAAGAAATCTCACAATACTTATAAGATGTATGGCGCTCTGAGCTATTCCTCTTATTGGTTTTAAAATGGAACCTCATAAAATGCGGCTTAGTGGTCAGGTAGAGTCTTAGGGTATTTAAGGTGACGAGATAATCCATGGTGACCACCTATCTAGGAATTAATTTCGTACGGGTTTTCTTGGAACCTCGTAAAATTGAGATATAATTTAAGACCGTGAAGGCCGATTAAATCTATATATATCTGATGACTGATACAGTGTAGCTACACATAATCAGAGTATTTCTTGTCACATGGATGAACAATGGATTCTGTGGGGTTTCTAAGTAACAGTTTCAGGAATTTTAAACTAGTTTTAAGCTTTTCTGGATTGTGTTAGGCTCTGAAAGTTTCACTTGAGGACTACTGGCTGCAAGTGAACTTTTTTTTGCCTATTTATTTAGTTGTACTTGTTGATAACTTTACCTGTCTATCTATTAATAGTGAATATTTGATCTATAGTTTTTGGCGTTGGAATGTATTTTTAAGGGAATCGGTGCAGTATTGTACTAGTCATAGTTGCTAACTTCGTTCAGTTCTACATTTTAAAACAGTTAAGGGCAGGGAAGCTTCTTTCAATTCGCCAAGGCTTTCCTTCTTCTCCGCTATTTGTGAAGGAGAATCTATCTCTGGAGAAATCCTGAAAACATGCACTTGCTTGTCTGAAGCTCCACAAACATCAGCTGACGAATTTTTGGATTTGGAGGAGGTAAAGGTTAGCCCAGTTTGCAATGAACTTCACATCACGCCCATATGTCTTGATCTTCCTTAGTTTCCTGCTCTTGGTGATCGGGATGGATGCTGAATGTAACGAATAATAGTTTCCTTCTTGAAAATTGTTCCAGATTATGATAGTAGCTAGTTGGGTTGAACGATGGATATTGGTTTGATTCTTTTATTTAAAATTTAAAACATAGGATTGAGGCTTTTGGATTTAATTAATGTAGTGAAACATAAGGAGATTAGGAGATAAATCAATATGGATATAAGAATCAGACTAAAGATATAGTTTCTATAATATATTTTGTATCTTATTCTATGGATCTGATACGTTATTGTGGGTCTTATTACTCTTATATTTCAGATAAACAGTAGGGAAAAATCGCTCAGCCATTTGCATTACAGGATAAACAACACCGGGCCATCCAAGGTAGAGGACATTTTTTCTTCCCGTACAAGCTTACCAACTGGCAAGGCGTCACCTTTTGACATGTTAATGGAAAACCTTGATGTTTTGGAGGAAGCTTTTGCTGCTGAATCTGGCGTGCTAAGCTTGGAACAAGATATTGTGCTGCAACTAACAAAACTAGGTGCTTTGGAGCTTTTCAATTCCTGTCTATCTAGGACACTTAAAACTTCAAGTTTTCATGCTTTGTCAGACTTACCCGACGAGGATGATGGAAATCATAATTTAAACCAGAAAACCAACGGCCAGATTGATGACATTATAGTTTGTACTGGAAAAGGAGCAGGAAGAAGATCGGTAAAAAAGAGAGCAATGGATAATGCCAATAAAGTCGCTTCCCAGCCACTAGCTACACGAGCTGCTAAAGAAAAATTCCGTAACTCTATATTTTCAAGAAAAAAAGCATCTAACTCTAGAAAAAGAAGACTGGTAGTTGCACGAAACGAAGCTGAAATGTCCACCGGGGTTAAGGTTAATCTCTGATATTCATATTCTCACAACCATCTTTTCATTACTTCTTATGCTAAGCTTCTGTTTAATCTCAGGTAGTTGCAAATTTAGAAAGAATTAGAGAAACTCTAGAGAAGGAATCTGGAAAAGCAGCAAGCATGAGTTGCTGGGCCGATGCTGCTGGTGTGGATATGAAGGATCTGCAAAAGCAGCTGCAATTTGGTTGGTTCAGCCAGGATGAACTTTTAAGGAGCACTAATTCATTAGTTCTATTTCTTGCAAAGAAATATCGAGGCTCTGGGTTACCAATGGAGGACTTGGTTCAGGTCTATTCAATACTGTTCTATGAGAAACCTCAGTTTTTTTTTCAATGTTTTTCCAATGTTTTGTTATTGACAGAGCACATAACATTTTCTTCCTTTGTTTATTCTTTAATAATAGTTTATCATTTACAAGTGCCTACTTTATCTGGTAGTGAAACCAAATTTCTAGCACTATCTAATACTTTCTGGAGATGGAAAGCAGACGATAGATTGTTCAGCTTACCACTGTAGATTACACACACACACACACAAAAAAAGACGAGGTTCATTCTAGATCACTTAATACTTCATCAAATTGATGCTTTTGCTAGGAAATTGGTGTCCACTTATAAATATGTACTATACTTTCTTCTAATTGCCTTTGTTCATGCGAGTGTTGAATGGTTGCCTTGCACAGAAACAGACATTTCTCAATACCAAAGTATAGTAGGAAAAAATGCAAATATGGTTTGCATCTTGATGTTTATTTCTCATATATTCGTAGGCAGGAGCAATTGGTGTTCTTCAAGGTGTGGAAAAGTTTGACCCTAAAAGGGGTTTTAGATTCTCAACCTATATCCAATACTGGATAAGGAAATCGATGTCAAGAGTTGTGGCACGAAATTCAAGGGGAATTCAGATCCCAGTATGATTCATTTTTCACCTGGAGGTTATTTTCATAAAGTTTTCACATTCATGTGTAACTGAGCCATCTTTGTAATTCATTGTAGTGGTCCTTAACTAAGGCAATAAATCAGATTCAGAAAGCTCGAAAGGTCTTGAACAACGGTACTAAGCGATATTCGGATGAGGATATAGCAAAGGTTACTGGTCTTCCTTTGGGCAAGGTTAGAGTTGCTAACAACTGTTTAAAAGTTGTGGGTTCAGTTGATCAGAAGATGGGTGATGGACTAAACATGAAGTATATGGTATGTATCTCTCCTCCCTCTCTTTTCCATACAAGCATATCCTTAGCTCCCTGTCTTCTTTGAACTTTAAGACAATTCTTCAAAAAAAAAATAAAAATAGAGAGAGCTAAATAATGCTTACTATAGTCAGTTCTTCCAAATATATCAGTTTAAAATTGGCCAAGTCCAACCGGTTAAGCTAGGTGAGTTTAATTTGAGCACGTTTAGAATATCCCGGCATGATATGTTCTTTAAACATCTTGTGACTCTTGTGGTCCAGGAATTTACAGCAGATACGTCAATACAGAGTCCAGAAGAGACTGTGAAGTGGAAACTAATGAAGAAAGACATCTTTAATCTACTTGAAGGGCTGGAATCTAGAGAGAGGCAGGTCCTGGCGCTGCGATACGGACTTATGGATTTCCAACCCAAGTCGCTTGAGGAAATTGGAAAACTTCTGCACATAAGCAAGGAGTGGGTTAGGAAAATAGAAAAGAAAGCCATGACAAAGCTGAAAAATGAAGAGACTGTGAGGAACTTGAGCCATTACTTGAATTGATAATAACTTTATGCTGAGAAACCTCAGTCTTTGTAAAACTTGGCGCAGGCAAAGAGGCCAAGGTCCATTCATGCTGCACTTTCGTGTAATACTAACGAAGTAACTGTCACGACCAGACGAAAAACAGGTTGCATTGAGCATATCTCAATCCTGACGAATCAAGTGAAGAGTTTGTACAGTTTCAGACGTGACTTATTACACATCAGCCTCAATACTGCTGAAACATCAACCCATCTGCAGGTTGGTTCATGCTTTTTTGTACAAAATATGTTGTTTATTTCCCCATCATGCATTGATGGGCTTGCCAAATCTTCCACGTTTTATATATATACTGTTTACATATATAGCAATTTTCAGCCATGTGGCTCCAAATATATTACATTGTATTTGAAATACGGGGCAATTCATTGTTATAGAGGTGCGTATGTCTGGTTGAGCACAGTTGATTTATCAGCAGAGTTTCTCTTACCAGGCGTTTGGATGTGGAGTTAGTTTTCAATTAAAATTTTGAATTATAGTAATAGTTGGTTTTAAACTCGTTTGGATGATAGTTTTTGTTGAGGGGCTAGACAATAGCTTTGGTTTAAGTTAGAAATGAATGATTATTTTAATTAGTTATAAATGAATTATTAAAAATTAGTGATTATTTTGAGTTTACGGCGTTGCTTGTTTGGATTTGTTAGCTGATAAGAAATTTGAGTTCTACAATACTTTTCTTGCTGGAGAAGAAATGAATCGATAGAATCGACATGTTTGACTACGACAAAAAGAGGACATAAAAGACGAGAAGGGAACTAATGATTGGTTGATGATATAAAATTCTCCTCTCACCACCCAAATAAGAGACCAATTTGTTTGGTTAGACAACTTTGGCGAGAGAATGCTTTCGGTCAGTCCAAAATTGAATGCTATTACAATTTATTATTATTATCTGTTTCTTAGAAGAAAAAAACAAATTGTTTTACTTGATGAAGGAAAGCTGACACCGATTAAGATTGGTGAGGCCAATTTGTATACTGCGTTCGAAGAAAAATTAATGAATTCTTACGTCTCTCTGTTTTTTTTGTTTTTGGTTTTTTTTATTCTTAAAATATCCAAAAAAAAAAAAAAAAATTAGTAGATCACAATCTCCCTCCTTATCGACTACAAAATCAATTTTAGATGAAGTAACTGATTACTAAATCTCTATTTATATAAATTTTTAAACAAGTACTTTATCATTCCAATTATTACTAACTCTTGAATGATTATTAGACTTTCAAATGTACGATTTTAATCCATAAAGTATAATGCTTGTTTTATTTTGGTTCCTAAAATTTAAAATGTCTAAGTGACTTAATACTTGAGTTTGAAGAAAGTTTAAATAGTTTCCTAGTTTATATTTCTACCTATAATAAAATTATTTTCTCCCTCTTTCTCTTCCCCAAGTTTTCTCTCTCATTGCCATTATTTCTTTTAATCTTGTATTGCATTTTTTTTCATGGTCATTTTGTCTCTTCCATTGCTATATCAACTCCCTTAAGAATAGCAAAGAGCTCAACATTGTAGTGACTGAGATGATATTCTTGGTTAAGATAAACCCTAAACCCTAATGGACAGAGAAAATAGGAAAATTTTGACCTAAAATTATTGTTTGGCATACCTATTTTAGATGTATCAAATATTATATATATATACATATATATCTTTTTTCTTTTTTTATAGGTAGATCAATTGTTGTTATTTTTTTTTTAAATTTAACAGCAACCTAATAAATCTATAATCTCGTGTACTAAAAAAAAAAAAAAATAAATAAAGAAGTTACCTGGGAACTCTATGATTTGAAGTATATTTATTAATAAAAATGGCAATTTCCACAAAATATATTAATATGAATTATTAATATTTGTAGGATAAAATATAATTTTCGTTCATAAATTTCAAAAATAAACTTTCAAATGTTGAATTTAATCTCTAAAACTTTATACATAAATTGAATTTGATTTTATTCGAAATTTGTTAATTTTTTAATTATCAAATTTTATTTTAACTTTTAAAAATATGTTAGTATATTACATATATTAAAATTTAAAATTTAATATAAAGGTAAAATTGAACAAACCTTCGAATTTGAGGACAAGGATACGTAATTTAACCGGAGTATGACGGTGTTAGGAAAGAGGTAAGGTTCATAATTATTTAATGATGATGTGACAAAGTACTACGATTAAACCTCCACACGTGCCAGCTCTCGCGCGATTAAAGCAACAAAAAAGGTCAAAACGAGGGACTGGGCTACACGGTCAAACAAACGAGAGAAGAACACGTGGACGAGCTCATGGAACTCTAGCCGCTTTGAAACATTTCTCTGTCGTTCATACCAAAAAGGGCCTTCTTTTTCTCCACCTTCCTCTCCCATTCGCTCTTCTCTTACCTTCTCTGTCAGTTTTTTCGTTGCAGTCTCATTGCAGAGCGATTTCTAGGGTTTTCAGTCGGAGTTCGGGCATTTTTTCATCTCAGTTTCAACAGAAAAAAGAAAAGAAAAGAATATAGAAGCACATGTGCTCTTAGTTTCGTGAAATTTTCTTCATGGTGGATCTAGTTTTTTCATCAATCGCATTTGAGAATTCAGCTGCCAATCCTTACGCCGCCATTTGACCTAATGACTCTTGACAGCAGTGAATGGCTCGATTTCACGCTCGTCCTCTTCGTTTCTTCAGTTTTGTAGCGCTTTTAGTCGTTGTTGTTACAGAGTCTCCTCACTCTGTCGTTCTCTCCTCCACGGCTGATGAATTTTCTATAATCGATTACGATGCGTTTCTTTTTCATCACGATTATTCGCCGCCGGCCCCACCGCCACCGCCGCCTCATCCGCCTTCAGTTTCTTGCACCCGTGATTTAGATGGAGTGGGCTCGTTGGATACTACATGTCAGATTGTCAATGATTTGAACCTTACTCACGACGTGTATATAGCTGGGAAGGGTAATTTTCATATCTTGCCTGGGGTGAAATTTAATTGTCCTAAACTGGGGTGTTCGATTACCATTAACATTACTGGCAATTTTACGCTGAGCAATGATTCGTCTATTTTTACCGGGAGTTTTGAGCTGGTTGCCTGGAATGCTAGCTTTCTCAATGGGTCTGTGGTGAATACGACTGCTTTAGCTGGGAATCCGCCGTCACAGACTAGTGGGACGCCTCAAAGTTTTGATGGGTCAGGTGGGGGACATGGAGGGAGGGGAGCATGTTGTTTGACGGATAAAAGTAAGCTACCTGAGGACATTTGGGGCGGTGATGCGTACTCATGGGCTTCGCTGCAGAAGCCTATCAGTTTTGGGAGCCGGGGTGGTTCAACCAGCAGGGAGGTAGACTATGGTGGAAAGGGTGGCGGAAAGATTAAGTTGGAGGTACACAATCTCCTTGTAATTGATGGACCTGTTCTAGCCGATGGGGGTGATGGAGGGACAAAAGGAGGAGGTGGATCAGGTGGCAGCATCTTTATCCTTGCTCACAAAATGTAATTATCTATCTTATCTTCTTATACGTTTGCCAGCTTTCTATCAGTTGAAATTTTTTTCACATTGGGATGTTGTATATCCTCCTCCTATTTGTTTTTTGATTTTATGGCACAAGAGCTCTATGAGTTTGTCTTTATGAGGATGTGAGATATTTGAAGGCTTAATTCAGCTGATTCCCATTTCATCATTTGACCTAAGGTTATTTTTTGTTTTCGCAATACATGGAACTGTTATGAAATTGAATATTAAAGTGTTTTGCTTGTGAAGAACAGGATTGGCGATGGAAAGATAAGTGCATGCGGAGGTAATGGATATGGTGGAGGTGGCGGTGGAAGAATCGCTGTTGATGTTTTCAGCAGACATGATGACCCCCAAATTTTTGTTCATGGTGAGAGTTATTAGGCATTGGCGAACTTTAGTGCTGTATCTGTTACGGTCGTGGAGCATGTTACAAACTCACGTCCTGTATTTTTATTGTATTGATGCACATACGCAGACAAACACACATATGATGTATCTATCCGTGCATGAGTTTTGTTCAACAGCATTTGCTTCAATTTATTGTTAAGATATTAATTGGACTCCAAACATGTGCACGCGGAAGGGTGGAAGTAGATCTATGTATGATTCAGCTGTCTAGTTTTCTAGCTCCTTTGCGAGATGGGGATTTTTTCCCTTTTGGATAGGAAACAAATTATTTTAATGGTAGTATGAAGCATTTCGTAAGTGGGGCAAAGCCGAGCCATGGAGATAAGTAAAAAGATCTAAAGGCGAAAACACTGTAAATTATCAGGATGAATCTTTCACCACTTGACACTGACGATTGGTCCCTATCTACCCTTCCATGTGGCGCTCAATGCTGTGTTTAACTTTATTTTTCCTTACATGTTTTGCTCAAGTGGATGAACGGAGATTGGTTCAATTATCTTTGTCTCCAATTTTTTTAACAATAATTCTTCAGTACTTGGAAACTTGTTCTGTGGCAGTAGTCATAGGAATTGCTTGTCGGCAGTGCAACTTTGATAGCTTACTATGTATGATTCTGGCACGTAGCCATTATGTGTTAATTACTTCAGTAGTGTTGCTAAAATGTTGCCTCATAAATGTTATTTATGTAGGGGGGCGCAGTTTGGCTTGTCCAGAAAATTCTGGTGGTGCTGGAACTCTATTTGATGCTGTTCCTCGAAGCCTTACAATTTCCAATCATAACTTGACAACAGATACGGATACCCTTCTTTTGGAGTTTCTGAATCAACCAATCATGACTAATGTATATGTTCGAAATAATGCCAGGGCTTCAGTTCCTTTGCTCTGGAGTCGTGTCCAGGTTTGTAATTAACCTGCAACAGTTTAGGTTTTTTTTACATGCATGTGAGTCTGGATATGGGTACTTTACAGAATAATATACCTACCTTTTCATTTTAGTTATGAGTACATATTATTTTCCTTTTTAAGTGGGACTCTTTTAATTTCCGTTTGTTTCACCCATTCCGCTTTAGTTTCGGTTTTCTAGCATTATGTCATTCCTTTTTCCACGCATATGGAAGCCTTTGTCGTACCCAAAAATTTTAAAAACAAGATATATTGATGTGAAGTAGTATTTAAAGTACATTCATCAGTCCAAGAAATTTCTTGGTTTTGCTCGAATTATTTGTTTGACATCCTAATATTCTTCGGCATGATTATATATACGGATTTGTAATATCTCCATTGTTTGTTCCCACATTTTTCTCATCATGACTGACCTCCACACTAACTAGCAAATGTAAACCATGGGAGTTGAGTAAACATTGAGAAACAACTTTTTCAGTAATGAGAAACGACTTTTTCAGTAATTAGTTTTCCGAAATATGCAGATTAATTTGAGACATACACATACTTAAACCATCATTGGTTTGATAGTAGTCAAATAAGTCTTTGTAATTTGTAAATCATGAGTTTAATTTTATAACAAAAATATTATGAGTTTGCTAGAGACATGGTGATCACTTACCTATGAATTAATTTCCTATGAGTTATCTTGACAACCAAATGTAATAGTTTCAGATAATTGTCCCGTGAGATTAATTGAAGTGTTCTGAAGCTGGTCTAGACACGCACGTACATCAATTTATTTCTAAGACATACATATATATGAACACATGTTATAAGAAATAAAAAATCGGGGCTTCTTCCTCCTACAACCATTTCACGGTCGCTCAAAACATTCTTCTCTAGCAATCATCTAGCCACCTCGACACTAAAGCTTCAAGTTTGGAATTCGAGGGAACTACTTTAGGAAAGTACCAACAACTTTATTCCTTCCTTCTCCTCCGGTGGCATTAACTCGCACGCCTCTACCGACACAAACCATCACATTTCTCTCTCTTTTGGGATTTTTCTCTTTGATGTCAGGGCTTGTGTTAATTGGTGTATTTCTTTTGTATTTGACCTCTGTTTTTTGTTCTGTGTAATTGGCCTCTTCCCACTCCATCTTTCACCTATCTTTCTTTCTTCTCGGTTGTTCTTATAGGTTCTTTGTTATTTAACTATAAGAGTCTACAAAGAGTAGACTGTGAAAAATAAATAGAACGTAAACAAAAATGAAAAATGTAGTAGCCCAATCCAGTGTTTCAAAAGGCGCACTCCTTTTGGGGCCTTTCTTGAAGTCTTAAGGCGTGCCTAGCGAGATCCCTGTACTAGGTCATTCAAAGCGCGAGATAAGTTTTCTAAGGTGTTGAAATATCTTGAATTACTTATGTATATTTTATATATTATTCTTAATTAAAATTTCGTTTCTTTCTATAAAAGGAAGGTTAATAGTTAAATTTTATGTATTATTTTAGTTAAACTTCATTTTTTTCCCATAAAATGAAGGTTAATAGTTGAATTTTGTGTGTGTTCTATTTATCATTCTGGTGGAATCTAACCAATCTTTATTACCAAAGCTAAGGAATACGAGGGTTCCTTGTCCTCCAATCTTCTAAGAAGAATAAAACCTATTACAATCAATGAATGAATCCCCTCCTGCCAAAATGAACTACCTAATATATGAAAACTCTAACCTAACCCGCACGTGACTACCTCTCGTGTTTAACCAACGTACCACATTCTTCTCGTGTAATTTACGGTTTATCAAATTCTTGGTTAAAACTTTATTTCTTTCTATGGAAGTGTTTTCATTGTGCATATATTCACACACACACACACACACACACACACACATATATATATATATAATTTTTATTTTTATTTTTTATATAGTGCGCCTTAAGTAAAAAAGCCTGCACCTTTTGGTGTGCCTCGTGCCTCAAGATTTAAGAGGGTCATTGCGCCTTGTGTGCCTTGAGCTTTTTAAAACGGTGGCCCAATCAATCATATGAGTCCTCCAAAATGATAAAAGAATGCCATAAGAAGAATAACCGTTGAAGAATTTACCTGCTCATTTGCAAAAACATTTTGCTACAATTTCAAGAAACCCAATTTAAGAACCAAACTTGACAATTGCTACAATTTCTTTGTCTTTGACTTTTGAAACTTATGTGCCTTGGACTTTAGAAAATGTTTTGTAGATTATTTGCAACTTATGTGCTTTGCTACATTTGTTGTGGATGGCTTTTTGGTTGGTATATAAAGAAAAAAACTTCCATACACGTGAGACTACATTTTATACATATGGGGCCACACCCACACTAACAGTTTATTATAAAAAAAATTTTGTGTGGCAGGAAATGGTGCCACATGTCTTATGTAGGCTTTCCATACACATGAATGTGTAGTAAAGTTTTTCTTGTATAAAAATGATGCATCAAATTTTGCATGCCAAGTTCACTGTTCACGTGTTTTTTTTTTTTTTTTGTATACCTTATGGTTATGTTAACACGAGCTCTATTAACCATCTCAATCTTGGTTCTCAATACTACTAACTAGGTTCAAGGTCAGATTAGTCTACTGTCTGGTGGAGTTTTAAGTTTTGGGCTGGCGCACTATGCTTCATCAGAGTTTGAGCTATTGGCAGAAGAACTTTTAATGAGCAATTCAGAAATCAAGGTCGCCACCTTTTTTGTCTTACAGTTATGCTCTGCATGTCTGGATTACTCTTACTCCTATTCTTCATCTTATCATGATTTAGAATGTGAATCAATGTTTAATGTTTATTATAGTGAAAACCTTTTTGTTTCAGCATTTTTATCTCTCTTTTTTTTTTTTTTGGTATGCTAGTATGCTATCTTATGTGTCTGTACTTTTGTTTAATAGTCAATTTTCAACTTATTGGGTAGTGTTGAAAGTTTTGTCATAAAATGTTATGGTGTGCCTACACATTGGACACACACAATACTTCATAAAGAATCATTAGCATAGTTTTGCGTCTTAAACATGGATACTTAGGTCTTGGGGAACTAAGAGATGATGAATTCAATCCATAGTGACCACCTACTTAGGAATTAATTTCCTTTGAATTTCTTTGACAACTAAATGTAGTAGAGTCAGACGGTTGCCTCATAAGAACAATCAAAGTGCGTGTAAGTGATTTGATCACTAAGGGGATGTTTGAGCCACTATTAATAAAGGGGGAGAATGGGAAGGAGAATGGTTCCTGATGTTTGGGCCACCGACAATCATTCTCCCCATAATCACGTTTTCCCAAAATCACATTTTTATTCTTCTCCTAACTACTTTCTATTCTTTCCATAACAACTTTTTATTCTCCTCATAACTATTTTTCACTCACATCATACGATTCATACCCATTATTTTATTTTTCTCATTATCTTTCTCTTCACCCCAAACACAATTATTAATCGGTCTCATAATCATTCCCTTAACCACAAACACAATCAATCATTCTCTCCTAATCATTCCCTTTCTCATTCTCCCCTTAAATCTCATTCTTCCCATAATCATTCTCATTCCTTTTGCCCCAAACGCACCCTAAATAATATATATGCATCAAAAAATGTGATATAGATACTTAGAAAATGGGTAGCCAAGGAGTTCAGGAACCTTGATACACTCATACTGACATCACATAATCCACGTAATCGTATGAGTTATTTTGCTAGATTGGAGTCTCTTCTTATAGGTGGTCTCTCCACTTTCTTGGACGATTTGGATTTGTTTGTATGCACTTGTATTGTTCTTTCATTTTATTCTCAATGAAAGCTTGGTTTTTGATCAAAATAACAAACCATAAGTCTCTTCAAGCCTACTTTTTATTATCTTAGTGCTCATTAAAACTCGATGTGTGTGTCTATGTTTGTGTTTTTTTTGAGTGTTGGGGTAAGAAACAACGATTAAACAAGGAAGGAGAATCAAGTTTTTCCTAGGAGAATCACCATAGTAGTACATTAATATTATATACTTCTCTGTACTTTTATATTATTATTCATAATTTGGAAATTCTAGTTTATTCTCGTGGGTTTGTAGAACAGCATTGCTATTTTCCAATGTATTATAATTTACATTTTGGGGTGGTTCTGGTTGGGGTTTGCTGTGGCTCAAAGCTCCCATTCCCGGTTATTAAAAATTATTATAATTTGCTCAAGTTGTGATGTGAGAATGCATGGTCTACAATTCCAGGTATATGGGGCACTGCGCATGTCAGTGAAAATGTTTTTGATGTGGAATTCTAAAATGCTTATAGACGGAGGTGGAGATTCAGGCATTGTGACATCCATGCTTGAGGCCAGTAACTTAATTGTTCTTCGGGTAATTTAATCTTTGCTTGACATTTTTTTTTGTAACCTTCCACTTTTTGGATCTCATTATTTTATTTTATTTTTTTATAGGAATCATCTGTCATACATTCTAATGCTAACCTGGGAGTCCATGGACAAGGTGTATTGAACTTGTCCGGTCCTGGAGATTGGATTGAAGCGCAACGTCTAGTTCTGTCTTTATTTTATAGTATTCATGTAAGTATCACCGAATTTACTTTTTTGTTGACTATCATTTTTAATACCTATTTTTTTTGAGTCGTCTCTATTTTCGTTATTTAGGGTTTAGGGAGTAGACATGCATAATGATACCCACAAATTCTCATTCAATATCTTGTTAGAGAGATGGTTTTTGCCATTGAAGGAGATAATTTTACAAATTGAGCCACTCCTACATTTCCTTGATCATTAGGGATATGCATGCTCTTGATGGAATGCCTTTTTATTTTATATATTTAAATTTGAATTACCTTGTTAATTATATATTGAAAAGTAGTTATTTATGTTAGAAAAATCTATAAATAATCATGAGAATTATCTTTTGAAAATAATAAAAACGATAAATTAATCATGATTATTTTGAAAATGAAAAATGCATTGCCCAATGTGCAATTTGTTGTCAATGTCACCTCATATTTTAGTCAAAGCATTTAAATTATTATTTTTTATTTGTTGGTCAGTCACTTAACTGTCTTTACCCATCTGTTCAACCGATTCGCTAGTTGAGTTTACAAATAGCAAATCGACCCATTCATTTTTCTACACCGACGACCAACATGATTAATTTATCGCTTTTATAATTGAAAAGTAGTTTATTATATTAAAAAAAAAATATATAATTCATAAGAATTATCTTTTGAAAATAATAAAAATGATAAATTAATCATGATTATTTTGAAAATGAAAAATGCATTGCACAATGTGCAATTTGTTGTCAATGTCGCCTCATATTTTAGTCGAAGCATTTTTTTGGTGGGTCACTTAATTGTCTTTACCCATGAGTCCAACCGATTCATTAGTTGACTTTACAAATAGCTAATCGACCTGATCATTTTTCTAACTGATCTACCAAACCAACGTTAAATTGGTCGTATGGATCAACTTTCTTTTCCATGAACACCCTTTGTTACGAGTTTTCTTCACTTGTATTTTAATTGTATGGTTAATCTATGTGCTTCTTTGAGGGATTTTGTTTCTCTTTGTGGAAGGTGAAAATTCACAAGTCTTTGTTCAAGGTGATAATTCATAAGTTTCTTACCTGATAGGTTATTCGAAACATGATTAATATCTTTGACTGGGTTATGAGGAAGGTATCTCCTTTATGTGACAGGCGTGTTGTGTCCTATGTAAGAAGGTGAAAGAAGATATCGATCACCTTTTATGGGATTGTGGGTTGGCTCATGGGTCGTGGAGCCTGTTTTTTGAGGTATTCCGCTTGCAGTTTGCAAGATAGAGGACGTTTAGAAAGATGATCAGAAATTTTTTTGTTTCCCTAGTTTTGTTTGGGGATCTATGGGGGTGAGAGAAGCAGTAGAATCTTTCGATGGGTAGAGAGATCTTCTAGTGATATCTAGACCTCAATTACTAGATCTTTCTGTGAATTTTCTTTGTGTTATTTTGTTAGATTGGAGCTCTTCTTATAGGTGGTTTCCCTAGTTTTGTTTGGGTTCTTATTTCCGTATGCCCCTTTGTATGATCTTTTTTCTTCTTCTTCTTTTTTATTTTTTAATGGAAGCTTGGTTTCCTATAAAATGAAAATAGATCTTTAGAATTCTTTTATGTGCTTTAGATTTCCCTAAATCATATTGTTTGTGAAGTCCATTGTTTTATCAATATAATTGTTTATTCCCGTGTTTACTTGATGGGAATTATTAGCGGGCAAATGGTTTATGGTCTTCGTGTTTATCTATTTTGGGGTAAAGGTTGGTCCTGGATCTATTTTGCGAGGCCCTGTAGATGATGCAGAAAAAAGTACTGTGTAAGTTTGAATCTGGCTTTTGTTTCTCTTGTGCATATTTCATCCCTTTGAAACTGCAAATTTTTGTTTTACATGTGATAGGACTCCTAAGCTCTACTGTGAAGACCAAAATTGCCCTATTGAACTATTCTATCCACCTGATGATTGCAATGTGAACTCATCACTATCGTTCACTCTTCAGGTGCTTATCAAAATGGAATATAGCCTTCCATAGGATTTACATTTTTGTATTGATGTGATACTGGTTTCCTTCTCAGATCTGCAGAGTTGAAAATGTCACTGTTGAGGGTCTTATCAAAGGTTCGGTGGTTCATTTCCACAGGGCAAGAACTATAACCGTCCAGTCACATGGAATGATCAGTGCATCTGGGATGGGTGGGTTTATTATTTCCTTATGTTCAATATCCCATGTGTTTTTGGTTATTGTTCATTTGTTTTGCTTTGATATGCTTCCTTCTCATGATCTCATCTATAGAGACAAGGGAAGTCCTTACCATCTCTTCTTTGATAATGTTGTGCTTAAGTCTTAATTTTATGACCCGGCCTAAATTTCCCCATCTTCTCTCTATTCTACAACCTCTCTTCTAGCTAATTGGAGCGCACTTATGTAATTTCCTTATTGAGCTTTTTCCACCATCTTTTTTAATTTCATACATCAATGAAATTGTTTCCTTTTCAAAAGATTTGTATCCTTCTCAATCTGCCTTTTTGTGAAAAAGGGGGCTATTGTGGAGGGAGGGGATTTGTGCAAAAATAGTTGAATCTTTAGAAGCATTGAGAGGCCATAGTGAGGTTTGGTCCTCCACAAGGTTTAATGGTTCTCTTTCATCCGTTTCTCAGATCTTTTTGTCATTACACACTTGATCTCATTTTACTTGAATGTAACCCTTCTCTTTAGTTGGGTTCTTTGTGTGGGCTTAATTTTTTTGGACGCCCTTGTATTAAAAAAAAAAAAAAATCTTCATTAAAATTCAGTCTTCTATAAGCTACTCTTGTTGTACTTTAACGAATGAGCCAGCGTGTGCCATCTTGGGAATTCTTTGGAGGGAGTGAAACAATAGAATTTTGAAGGAGTGGAAATGAAAGATGGGTGATGTGTGGACCCTTTTAAAGTTCTAAGCCTTTTGTAATTATTTTATAGGCAATATTTACTTGATTGAATTTTGTGAAGACCTCCCTTGTGTATGTGGGCTTTTATTTGTATGTCCTATCTTTCATTCGGTACTCAACAAAAGCTTGGATTATCATTAAAAAAGTCATATTAACGGGCAATATGCAATTCGGTTTCACATTGGAATTTAATTTGTGCATCTTTGTGTATGTGAGACGGTTAGTGTCTTTCTGAGTTGAAAGAGATAAGTGCTGTTGGCAATTGGAATAAGGAAAGTCCCTTCTTTTTCATAATTGTAGCTTTATCACAAGGTCTATTGTAACTTCTCTTAATAGGGTTTCCCCTTCTTCTGTAATTTCATACATCAATGAAATTTTTTCTTATACAAATTGGAATGAGGAAAGAAGTATCATAGAGTCTTGTATGACGTTTCTAGGTTCAGCAAATTACCCAGATTATTGTTTGGAGGGTCTCTCAGGACTTACTATAGAAAGGAGAAGGAAATTTGGAAGATATCTAGTGCAAGACTTATTTGTGGAGTTTTTTTCTTTAATATCGTGGTATTTATTTACTTATTTTCTGAAATTTTCGTATTATTTTTATCTACTTTTTTGTAATCCCTCGGCCTTTTACTGTTTACTAAAAAAAGAAAGTAAAAGGTACTGCTTTACTTTCATAGAGAGCTTTGTATCTTTACTCACGATGTTTAGATTTTGTGTTACCTAGAGAATTATTTTTCCTCTTGTAAATTCTGTTTGCTTGGTTGTTTCTGGTTGCTATGATGTAGTTGTATTCAGTTGAAGCTTATTTTTTTAATTTTAACTTTGAACATTTTTGTGATTACAGGCTGCACGGGTGGTGTGGGAAGAGGAAATTCTATTGGCAGTGGAATATACAGTGGTGGTGGGTATGGTGGTAGAGGTGGAGAAGGATGTTTTAATGATAATTGTGTTGCTGGTGGCATCTCTTATGGGGAAGCAGGTCTTCCCTGTGAGCTTGGTAGCGGGAGTGGAAATGAAAGTTTAGCTAGTTTCTCTTCAGGTGGAGGCATTATAGGTGAGTTTATATCCTATGTTCTTTGTTCTATTTCCTTTTTGAAATTTAACTAAATAAATATTCAACTTCTACTAAATTAGCTTAATAGTCTTGCAATATTTTACTATTCTTCTGTTTTTTGTAGTGATGGGCTCAATAGCACATCCATTGCCAAGCTTGTCCATTGAAGGCTCGGTGACATCTGATGGAGACAATTTCAATGCAACAGCTGAAGTGAAAAAGTTGACTAATATTCGAGGCGGCCCTAGTGCTGCCCCTGGGGGAGGGTCTGGTGGAACTATCCTCCTGTTTCTTCATACGCTGGATCTTAGTTCATCTGCTGTTCTTTCAAGTATTGGTGGATATAGTATATCAAATGGAAGTGGTGGAGGTGGTGGAGGACGGATTCACTTTCATTGGGCTGACATACCTACAGGAGACGTGTACCAGCCCATTGCTAGTGTGAAAGGACGTATTGATACCTGGTTAGTTCATTTGCCCATACTAAGTTCTTTGTTATGTGGTACAACCCTAAATTTTCTTTCGATGGTACAGAATACGCATTCACCAACTTAATTATTAGGGTGCCTCGTTTGTATTGGCTCATTTTGGATAATTTTTCTCCGAGAAAAGAAAGAAGCAACATCTTTCGTTCAAAAAGTTATCAAACAGCCCGGAGCAACACAAGGGACAAGACCATCCCTTCTCCAATAGAAGGATTACTTAATGGCCCTTTAAACTAAGCTGTTTCCTTTCTCAGCTTTTGTATTGTTAAAGTTAGATAAGATGCCATTGGTTGTATTAATACAGCAGTTTTAATTGCATGTGAAGCCATTTGTTGTTCTCCTTTCCCAGTATAGGATGAGGAATAGCCCTTCTTTTAACCATCGACTCTCTTTTTTTTTTTAATTACAAAAAACTCTTCCTTGTTTTTTGCAGGGGAGGTACAGGTGGTAAACAGGGTGGTGGCGGTGCAAATGGAACTGTGACGGGTAAAGCATGCCCTAAAGGTCTTTATGGAACATTTTGTGAGGTATGTTTCTTGTTTTTTGGATAGGCCACTGGCTTCTTGTTTGGTTTGTGATTCAAAAGTGCCTTTTATTTTTATTTTTCAGAAACAACGAACGTGTATGTCTTAAAGGCACCACATTTTCCAAATGTTGTGAAGTAATTTTAGACAGAATTCCGGAGAAGATTTTATAAATGTTGCAATTTTGTTTCTGTATGTTTAGATTCTCCTTTCTTAATTTAAATTAGTTTCTTCTTTCATCCTTTTCTTTTATTAGCTTTTATTTTTGTTGGATACATAAACATTTCAAATATATGATGATTTTTTTTACAAATTCATGAATGTTCTATTCATGTCTAGTTCTAAAATATTTCGATTAATAATAGATTTTTCAAGTCTTTCCATTTTGATGGCATTTTGTGGTAGACGTGTTATTAGTTTTAAAAAAAGGGTTTTCATGCGAGTCTTCTCTGCTTCTCTTAGTTTTTTTTTTTTTTTGACATTCGTAAGTTTCTAGGCCAACCTATGGACATTTTTCATAGGACATACCGTTTGACCCTACAACATTAAGATGTTAATGAAACTCTTAGGAAATTAATTTTTAAGTAGGTGGCCTTCATAACCACTAGGCTACCTCTATGCTTATATTGTTCTCAAATACTATTTGCAAACGTTTTTAATTATTCATTTGCTTATGCTAATTTTTTTTGTCAATAATATAGCTACCCTTTTGGTGCTGCCTTATGCTTTTCCTCAATCTATTTTCTGTTTGTTTCTTAAGGCTTATACGCCACCCAATCAATGCATCTTTTCATGACACCAAAGTACACAATCTCTAAATATCCAAATTCAATCACCGAAGTACTGTAATATAGCCTGTTGAGTTTGTAAAAGAATGTTCTTTTCCTGATATCATTGAGTGGTCTTCAGGCCCGTTTCCTTGAAATCCTCACATGATAAAACTCAACCCTGCTCTGTCAAGGAGACTCAGAATAATAATCCTAGCCCCTAAGTGAGTGTGTACTAAAAAGATAGTCCTAGATGGGTGGCCATTGTGGCTCGAAGTCATTTTATTCTCTCTAGAGCCCTTGTTGACCATGAGGCCTACAGTCTACCCATGGTTATTCTCTCTAGAGCCCTTTTCGCGCCTTGCGCCTTTTAAAACACTGGTCATATCGCCACTTTTTATATCTTTTGTTTTTCTTTATGAAAATTTATCATAAAAAATAACATCAAAGAAAAGTTCTCAATACGTTAAATTTTTTTTTCCAAACTCGTCTTAACAGTATTCAGTGTCGTGAAAAGAATCAAACCATCATGGAGTGATCCAGGAGTCAAGAGCATTTTTTATAGGAAACAGAAAGACTTTCATAGATGAATGAAAAGATACAAAAAGCCTATCAATAATAACACATGGTGGATATTTGTGTGCCCATGTTATAGCAAGATGAGTAATGGAATCGATAAAATTTTCATCATGGAGCTTTCCATCCAAGAACAAGTTAGCATTCCACATATTCCACACTTTCCCCGAAAGGCACAAAGGAAAAGGTGCCATAACACTTCTCGTTCACAAATGTTGGCCATTGATTGCGAAATGGAGTCAAGAGTGTCATAAGTAACTAGGAGGTGACGAGTTTAATCTATGATGGTCTGACCACCTACCTAGAAAATAATTTTTTATAGGTTTCTTTTTACATTCAAATTTTGTAAGGTCAGACGGTATGTCTCGTAAAATTGTCGAGATGTACATAAAATGGGCCGGCTCTCAAGGATGTCAAAAAAAAACCCAATGCCCACAACATAGCCTTGTTCAGCCATAGCCAGAAATCTTATAAAGAAAATTGCTGGCTTTAATTAGACAATTCAGATTTTTATTCTTTCCACCTCTCTCTCAAGTAGATAAATATAATTTATGTTTCCAGGAATGTCCCATTGGTACTTTCAAGAATGTCAGTGGATCTGATAGAGCACTTTGTCAACGTTGTCCTCTGGATGAGCTTCCACATCGTGCCATTTATATATCTGTTCGAGGTATTTTCTTGTTCATGTTCTAATGATCAGAATTTAACAGAGATCCAGTGGCTAATGGTTGTACTGTTTTTTAGATTTGATATTGGTTGTAAGATTTCAGGTTAACATCGTGGTTACCCTCATCTATTAATCTGTCAGGTGGCATTGCTGAAACTCCTTGCCCTTACAAATGCATTTCAGAGAGATACCACATGCCCAAATGTTATACTGCTCTTGAAGAGTTAATTTATACATTTGGTGGTCCTTTGCTATTTTGTGGTCTTCTATTTGTTCTCCTAGTTTTGCTGGCATTGGTGCTTAGTGTTGCACGGATGAAACTTGTTGGGGTGGATGAGTTACCTGGCCCTGTGCCCACTCAGCATGGATCTCAAATAGACCATTCATTTCCTTTCTTGGAATCATTGAACGAGGTTTTTCTCTAAATGATACAACCTTTAATTTCTCCTTGACATCCATAAATAAATGAAGATCTATTGATAGTGTCTTTTATATGATTTAGGTCCTGGAAACAAATAGAGCCGAGGAGTCGCAGAGTCATATGTATAGAATGTATTTTATGGGTCCAAACACATTTAGTGAACCCTGGCATCTTTCACACTCCCCTCCAGAGCAACTGAAAGAGATTGTGTAAGTAATAATGATTTTCTGTTTCAAAGCATTTTCTCGATTTTGATGTAAATATATCTGCAATAGATTACTTTGTTTTTAGTTATTAATCAACTGACCATTTATCCATTACTTTTTCTGTAACCAAGAGCTATGCTGTTCCTGGATTAACCCTTGAATTCCACTATTTTGATTCTCAGATATGAGAGTGCATTTAATACATTTGTGGATGAGATCAATGCTATAGCGGCATATCAATGGTGGGAGGGTGCAGTGTACAGCATTCTTTCTGCTCTTGCATATCCTCTTGCATGGTCATGGCAGCAATGGCGTCGAAGGCTGAAACTGCAACGTCTACGGGAGTTCGTTAGATCAGAATATGATCATGCTTGCTTGCGATCTTGCCGCTCTCGAGCTCTTTATGAAGGCATTAAGGTTTGTTTGTGTTAGTTGATATAATTAAATTTACTCCAACCCACTAGCTTAAGCTTTTTGGTTGATTGGTGGGTTAACATAATTCAACCATATCAAGAGGCCTTGAGTTCGAATCTATACCAAGTCGTTTCCTCCTCATTTAAAATTGAATTTCACTAGTAGGACATTTCTCAAATTTCTAAACCCACAAGTAAGGGCTGTTAGTTGATGTTATTAAATTTACTAACACATTATCTTAAGCTTTTAAGTTGATTGATAGTTTTACATAATTCAACAGTTTGTTTGTATCTTTATGATGTTTCATTGTGCGATATCAATTTAGTAGTCTATATCTTTGTGGTTTTGGTCTTTTCTGTCTATGTAGGTGTTGAAAACACTCTATTTGCTACTATCACTTGCCGTCGTATGAGATTTCTTTTTCGCTTGAGAAGCAGACTACCAAAAAATAAAATTCCAACTCAAAAGAATCCACCTTTCACATCGACTACCTTTCTTAAGACCACATGTATGTTCCTGAACTTTACCTATGGTTGCTTTCGGTGTTTTCAAGGCGGTTTCCTCGCCTATGGCCATCACCTTGCAAGTAGGCAAGTATTGCGCCTCTAAAAAAGCCAAGGCTAGCGCCTTCAATCATGCCCTCGCCTTTCCTCGTCATTTTGCGCCCTGCATCGCCTTCGCCTCATGCCAAGGCGTGCGCCTTGTTAAAGTTTTATTTATGTATCAATATGTTAACTTAATATCTATGAAATTAATCTAGAATTAGCTCATGAAAAAGTCGAACAACCATGCAAAGTCATTCTTGAAGATAATGAACTTGTTTGATTTTGCTATTTCAAATATATATATATATATATATGTGGTGTGTGTTTCATTTTTATTAGAGTTATTTGATGTATAATCTCGAGGTTTTTATACTTTCGGTTAACTTAAGTTTTTTATATAAATAATAATTTATATGTATGGTATATCTTATAATAACATAATTTTTGTGGTATATTATTCTTTTACTTTTTACTTTTTAGTATTATTTTGTATAAATTTGAAATTTTATTGGAACAAAAATATGTTATACAAATCAATTTATGCTAAATATATTTTTTAGTTATGCATTTATTTGTTGCGCTACTGTTCATTCAGGCCTCGCCTTTTTGTTGCCTCTCGCTTTGAGGCGATTAAGGGGAGTATAGTGCACGCGCCTTACGCTTTGAAAACACTAGTTGCTTTGCTCATTATAGATTTATGCTTACGTGGGGTGAGCAAGACAATTTTGGAATAAATTATCCAGATGTAGGTACCGTATGCAGAGGGTTCATTAAGCTATCAATGACTTTTAAGAAAGAAAATAAAATGAATTGTTGGGATAGTACACTTGTAGAGAAATGGCATGAACAGGAAAATAATATTCCTCATGTTTTAAATTTATCAAAATCAGATGCAATTTTTCAATAACCCAAAGGCGGCCTTTAAGGCTTTTTGTTTCAGAGAGGTGAGGCTTAAGCCTCTGGCAAGATGAGCCATAGCATTGCAAAGCATAATACTTTTATACAAAGTAGAAATATAAAAATCACCCTAACAATTACCACTTAAACAAAATTTGTAAAAAGATATCGTTAACATAACCATTATTGTCATTAATAAGATTGAGTTATTATATAGTTTTTTGTAGTAAAAGTAAAAATTGTTCACTTTTTTTTTTATTTACCTTTATATTCTTCAAAATGGGGAAATTTTTTACTATTCGTATATCCTGATATGATGCATAAAGAATTTTCACAAATGTGTAAGCCTCGATGGAAGGATACTACTCACTCCATGTTATACACGAGGAGTATTATTGATAATTAATGTATAAGATTCTTGAAATTTTGTTTTCCTACAGTTTCTTCCTTTTAATTATTAATTGAATTTCATAATTTTCTCGGCAATTCACTTTGGACCTGTTGGTCTCTCAAGTTGTCTACTGTTTTGTTAATCATATAACTGTGCATTATCTCTCTGCATTTTTTTTCTTGCTTTCTCCAGATAAAAGGAGCTAGCTTAGTGCATGATCTGGTGTCTGGTAATTTTAACTCAATTTTTGTACAACTTTAGGTTGCAGCAACATCCGATCTGATGCTTGCATTTGTGGACTTCTTCCTGGGTGGAGATGAAAGAAGAACAGATCTTCCTCGTTTGAATCAAAGATTTCCACTGTCCTTGCTCTTTGGAGGCGATGGAAGTTACATGGCTTCTTTTTCACTTCATAATGACAATATTCTTACTAGTCTCATGAGTCAGGTCTGTTAATTGAGACTAGGAAACCAAGTTCAAGAATCAAGACTTCAATTGTTGTGTTATTCCTCAAGGGGTGCGTGGTCGAAGGCTTGAGCTTTGAATGTGTGCTCCTCTCAAGGTCTCAAGTTCGAGACCCACCTGTGACATTTATTTGTAGACATCACCCGTGTTTCATTTCCTTCGATGTCTTCGGCGTCTGGCCTAGGGGCGGACGTGGTTACTTCGGATATAGCGGCGCAAAGCTTCGATTTTTCGGTTAAAAAAAAAAAGTTGTGTTATATGAACTATTGTATTAAAATCAATTTCTCTTCTGGAATTCTAAGGTATTCTGATTTCCAGGCTCTACCACCTACGACATGGTACAGAATGGTTGCTGGTCTGAATGCACAGTTACGGTTGGTTCGTCGTGGTCAACTTAGATCAACATTTCTACCTGTTGTTAGATGGCTGGAGAGTTTTGCAAATCCTGCTCTGAGGAATCATGGCATTCGTGTGGATCTTGCTTGGTTTCAGGCTACAGCCTGTGGTTATTGCCAGTATGGTCTCCTTGTATATGCTGTTGACGGGCTCATGGGGAGTTATCATGGATTTGAACAAAATGGTCAAACTTCCAGGTAATACACTTTTTTTTGTAGATATTAAAATAAGCTTCCTAGATATAATAGACTTTATGGTTTTCAGTTTGATACTTTTGCTGTCTTTATAAAATTTGTATTGGTCATTTCTCTTTTTCGATGGGTATGTTTATGAGTTTATCTTCCCTCTATCAATGAAATTGTTTTTTTTTTTCGTATTAAAAAAAAAAAAAAAAAAAACTTGTGCTCTCAAATTCATTTTAGTTGTCTTCCATGTACTCCTTGTTTTCAGTACGAAGAACATTCCTATAGAAAATCAGTCCCTTCATACGAGGGAAGAAACACATTTAAGCCAAGACCATATTTCTAGTGAAGGCCATACGAGGCGTAAGAAGACATATGGGGGCATTTTAGATGTCAATAGTCTACAAATGTTCGAGGAGAAGAGGGATGTATCTTGCGTTCTATCTTATGTGCTTCACAACACTAAGCCTGTTGGTCACCAGGTATATATATCAATGCTATATATATCAATGCTATATATATCAATGCTGTGTAAAGCTTCAACACTGGATTAGTAGTCTGGTGATTTGTGACAAGACCTCATGTGGTTGTATTCTTTTGCCAATTGCAGGATCTTGTTGGTTTAGTCTTATCGATGCTACTGCTTGGGGATTTTAGCTTGGTTTTGCTTACTCTACTCCAGATGTTTTCAGTTTCATTGGCAGACGTTTTTCTAGTCTTGTTTATTTTGCCTCTTGGCATTCTCCTTCCATTCCCTGCCGGAATCAATGCCTTATTCAGCCAAGGACCTAGACGTTCTGCAGGCCTCGCTCGCATCTATGCATTGTGGAACATCACATCCTTGGTCAATGTTGTAAGTCCATCGTATATTCAAGCCAACTCCCTTTGGCTCACTACACATAACTTCATCATTGGACGATCCTATCTGATAGATTTTTTACTGTTTCCCAGTTTGTTGCATTTCTCTGTGGATACGTTCACTCGAAATCTCAATCGTCAAAACATCCAAGCCTTCCGCCGTGGAATATTAACATGTGAGGCGTTTCTTCATGTGCTGAAGTTTCTTCATTCTTACATTGAAACTCCAAACTGATAGACATGAGGATAATACTTGGTTTGCGTTTTGCAGGGACGAAAGTGAATGGTGGATCATCCCTGCAGGATTGGTTGTTTGTAAATTTGTCCAATCCCGACTCATTAATTGGCACGTCGTGAATCTGGAGATCCAAGATCGATCCTTGTACAGTAATGAGTTCGATATGTTCTGGCAGTGCAGTTGATTATTATTTGCTCATCTTGACAGACTCTATTTTCTGTTTTACCTTTCTAATTATTCTTTTTTTTTTCTGGGGAAGGGAAAACTGTTCTTTTCCACATGGGTTTGGTCGTAGGCAGGCATTCTTTCTACCCATTTCATCTTTCACACTCAATTGGCTCTTAGAAGAGAAGAATAGATAGCATCAACCATATCATCTAAACTAAAAATCCAAACAAATAGATTAAAAAAAAAAAGAAAAAAAAAAAGAGAAAGCAATCACAATTGTAATCAAATCTTTGTTTTTGTTTCCCCTAAGCACAGCACCTTTTTTTTCCTCTTTTGTGTTGTCTCCAGTTATGTATATAACTTGGGATTTTCTGTTGCTCTTTGATTCCCATTGGTGTAGCTCTTTTACAATCCTTGGCATTAACATTTCTAATAAACTAATTATAGAAGATTTATAATGCTCATTTTTACTGTAATAAGCTCATTGGCTACCATGGAGAAGTGTGCTTTCAAAGGGCTAAAAGAAACAGTAATGCGAATAAAATTGAATCTTAACAGTTATTAATCAATTTATAATCACGGTTATTAATTATAGATCATGTATATTTTACTTTTAACGAAATATAAAATGATTTTTATTTATCAAGTTTAGGTATATTTCAGAATCCAGAATAGTTTTGATAAACAAGTTGACTAAACAAATATTATTTAGATTCAATTATTCCTAAAATATATATTAAAAACTCAATTTCAAAAAACTACCTTGTTTAAAAACAGGTATAACTTGCTGCAAGGATGTGTTCCCAATCTTAACTTTCACATGGTTTAGAAAACGGTTCTTCAATGTAAAAAAGAATAATCTGTATCAATAAGATATCAATGGTTATCCATGTCCCCAAAGGAATCTATGAGTTCTTGCAACTATCCTTGATACATTGAAGAGATTTCGACTAGGGTCTACAAAAACGACTTTCTATCGAACACAATCCGACTTAACAAATGTGTCATGTAATTCAGGTGATGTAAGTGTTATCCGAAAGCATTTGTTGGTTGCTTTTTAAGTCTAATTAATAAATAACTTAGTCATTAAGGTCTAAAAAGGAATTAAATTTTTGTAAAATGGAATATTAAATCTAATTAGAAATCAAATATCATATTTTTCATCAACAATGTATGTACAACCTAATAATCAAGAAGTTATAGATTTGAGTTATCGAACTTTTAAATACTGTTGAGTTAAAAAGAAATTAACATTCTCTTTTTAAGAGGAGGGTAGTCGAACATTCAACCTCATCTCTATAGGCAAAAAGTTACACTATAGTTTTCTATGAATAGAAATGACAATCATTTCAACTTCGCAATTACAAATTAATGGAACATAGTTCGATAAATAAGGGTAGAAAATTGTTTTGTAAGCGATGGGCATGTTATTAAATGCAGTAAGAGGGGCTAAGTTTTAACTATCAAGTGAAGAATAAGTATGTGTAATTTTTAAGAATCAGTTCTTTTGGATTTTGGTTCTTTAATTGTGCAAGTAGATAATTAATTGTGTCATGTCTTGCTTGCACCTTACATTCGTTTGCCTTTCTATACTTTCCAGAAGGTGTTCTTTCTGGTTTCGGGTGTGTGTCTGAATTTTAGTTTTAAGTTTAATTTACTTTTCCAACTTCATCCTCAGTTGGTTGCTGGTTCAAATGCTTCCCGGGCTCGAAGCAGACGGTAAACAAGGCAGACTGACATTCGTCATTTTTTCAGGTATTGTCGAAGGTCTTATTATCCCATATTAAAAAAATGGAGAGTTCTCAAAACATTTATAAATTAAGGTGGACCGCTCTTGGTTTTGAGACGGATGCTTGCACTTTTATTTACGATATTGAAGTTTATAAACCTAAACAAATATTCGGTCCAATAAAAAAACAAAATTTTAAATAGTTACATTTTGTAAATAAATTTTCAAATTGTTTTGTAAGAGGTCATCATTTATTTTTGGATAAATTATAAATTTAGTCCCTATGATTTCATGAAAGCCAGAATTTAGTCTCTATCATTTCAAAATCTAGATTTTAGTCCTTATGGTTTGGAAAAATCTAAAATTTAGTTTCTATGATTTGAAAAATTAAAATTTAGTCCCTAAAGTTTAATAAAATCTAAAAAATAATTTGTCGTTTGTAATTGTTGGTGAATAAAATACGTAAAAGTTAGTTATTTTTGTGTTAAATGACTAGAATGTGAGATAAATAATTAATTGAAAAAAATACATAATCTATACATTACATTTATGTACTTTAATTCACTTATGATTTACGAATAACATAAACTATTTTTTAGATTTTATTAAATTATAGGGACTAAATTATATTTCTTCAAACATATGGACTAAATTATATATTTCTCCAAATTGTATGGACTAATTTTATATTTTTCAAAATCATAGGAACTAAAATCTAGATTTTGAAATCATGAATACAAAACTCCAACTTTCATAAAATTATGAGACTAAATTTATAATTTACCATTTATTTGGGTAAGAGAAATACTGATCTACCATCCTTTATGAGTTTATTTATAATATATACGAGTATTTAATTGCTGGTACTAAAAATCAAATCTACCCAATATATAAAATGAGAAGAAAAAAAAATTAAATGTTTTATTTTTCTTCTGAAAAACAAATAAAATATTTTGACTATAACTCAACCTACTAGCAAGTTGCAACAATATAGAAATGAAATGGTGCGGCGTCAGTCGAAGATGAAAATTAGAGAGAGGAGACCTGGCCATGGAAGCAAAAACAAATTTTGATTGGTTGTCTTCCAATTTAAAATGACTCAAAAGGGTTTGATTTCATGTTCAAGTGGCAAATAAATTATAGTGGATTGATGAATTTTGGGCAGAATCTGTCTCTTCTCTGAATTCTGCGATTGGGTGTTTGAAGTCGACGACGACGACAATGGGAATTCCATCGGATTTGAGGGATTTCTGGGCAAATAACAGAAGGAACGCTCTTCTAATTCCGTCGCCGGCTGAAGATCGTAAAATATCGAACGCTAAGCTTTGCACTCAAGGTTTGTTACTTCGTTCTCAATTCCTTTATCTCTTGATTGTTTCATTTCAAGCTTCTAATTCAGAATTTGTTTTTTAACTATGGAATCCATATTTTTAGATGAATTGTTTGTAGGAAGAATTTGAAAGAATCTTCTTCAGTGCTTTGTTTCGATATGATTAGAATTGTTGGAGAAATTCGTAATCTGGGTATTTAATTATTTCCATGATCGCTTCGTCTCATCTCATGGTTATGTTTGTTTTTAGTAGAAGTTTGATTAACGATCACTTTTAACTATTCATCAAACCTTGTATCAAATCGCTCCATCAAATTTAACCTCAAGCATATCACTCAACCATTGCTAGCACTGATCTTCAAACTAGTAATTAATTACTCAACTACTGACGTGAATTCTCAAATAAGTATTCAACCATTATTAACCTCTCAACTTGTGCACTTCACTCTTTTCTACAAAAAAAAAAAAAAAAAAAAAAAAACAAACAAAACAAACAAACACACCCTATTTCTTTTTTGTAATTTTTAAAGTCAATGCTTGTAGCTTTTGGTTCTTGAAATGTACAACTAGATAATTGATCATGTCATGGTTGTACCTTATATTAGTTCGCCTTTGTATAATTTGCAGAAGGTGTTGTTGCCGGTTTCAAGGCAGCTTCTATTGTATGTGTTATCAGTGCAGTGCCTACGGTATTATATCTGACAGTTTAAGATATGGTTTAGTCTGTTTTGTTATTTGTTTTGCTGTATTGTAGTTGGAAAGTAGCATCAGTTTGACCACATAAGTTTCCTAACATAGAAATAATCACTTAGTAAGCAAGATTCTGTTCATGTTGATCATCAGGATTCAGGTGATGGTTAATAGCATAAAGCTTTCCTTCAATTTTATTTGCATTTGATTAAGGAATGTCTTTGACTCTTTGTAGTGTTAGGTACACTATATTGACCAATTTCATGTTATTTACTCGATGTCAATTTTATTGATTCATATATTTTAGCTTCTTCCAAACTGGCTATTGTGAAATAGCAGTGCAGAGTTAACGACTAGCCTAGAACATGTGAGCTCACCCCATGGCGTGTTTGGATTTGGAGGAGAGGAAGAGAAGAGGAAGAGGAGAGGAGGAGGATGAATTAAACCCCTTGTTTGTTTTTAGTACATCACGACCTCTTCCCAACTCCTCCTCAACCTCTCCTCAACTTCTTTCCAACATCCCATCGAACCTCAAATCAAACTTTATATCAAATTTCATCTAAAATAAAATTCTTCTCTCTTAAATATAAATCCCAAAAAAGTTTTTTCAAACCTCTCCACTCTAAAACACAATCCTCAAATAAATACTTCATATCCAAAAATTACTCAATTTCTTCTTCTTCCTCCTCTTCCTCTCCTTTTCCTATCCTCTCTTCTCATCAACCCAAAATTCAAGCTCTTTGTGTCACAAGTGAAGAATTAAAGCTTAGCCGCCTCGCTGCATTTATGATGTGTGTGTGAATTTTAGTCTCAAGTTTAATTTGCTTCTCCTACTTCATCCTCAGTTGCTTGCCGTTCGAATGGTTCCTTGGGCCAAAGCGAACCTTAATTATACTGCTCAGGCACTCATCATTTCTTCAGGTATGCTTATGTACAAACTTCTTGAGATTAATCAATTGTCATCATCTGTTTCAAACACATTAAAACCTGAAGAGTTCAAAATACTTTAGTTGTAGCAGAAGAATAAAGTGAATGTAAAACTACCAACCCTTAGAATATGTCGGCCCATCTGATGGAAAAGAATATGCTGAAAGCTATTCTTTTTTCTTATCAATGATTGTCTGGATTAGCAAACGCGTAGCTCGACTATTGTCTCGAGCATACCATCTAACCATATAACATTTGAAATTCATAGGTAGGTGGTAGGTGGCTACCGTAAACTGAATTCATTATTTTTTAGTTACGTAAGGCCTTCTTGACTGTGAGAAAGTATCTTTAAAAGTAGAGGTTGAATTAACTTGTTTAACAACTACAGAGATTAAACACCGTACTTGAACATGATATGTGCTAAAGGCTGTACATACAGCTAAGCCCTTTAGTTCTAAAATTACGAGTAGAAAGTAACGTTCGACTTTCGATTGGTGGACAGCGTCTATTGCCGGGTACTTCATCGCTGCGGACAAAACCATCTTAGCATGTGCAAGAAGAAACTCCCAATTAGAGGATGCATTGAGACGCCAAGGACAATGAATGTATGTAAACTGTAACAATGAGTGCTTTGTGTTGGAGGAGTTTGTTATGATGCTGTAGGATGGAATAAAATGGCTCCAGAATGTTTATCACTTATTCATCACTTGTTCTACATTTTCTTCCCAATTTCTAATGCCAACTTTTCTTTAATTTCTAGATGTTAAACAAAAACAAAATAATATGAATCACCTTCTACTGCTGGCTCTACCACTATTGGTGCGCTTAATTTTACTCTCTTTCAGTTCCATTAACTGCATACTTTTTGTGGCTAGACTCATTGAAATGTTACCAACCTATACCTGTAATCCTTAGCCATATAAACTTTAGTCAATTTGATCACAACAGTTGAATACATTGCGGGAGTGTCTGGTTACATGATAAAGATTTTGGAAGAGAAAGATGGCATTGCACCGTATCTTATGATATAAATGAAATAAATTAGTGTTTGAGGTGCAAGTTATATTGGTGTATATTTTGAGAATGTTTGAGATGCATGTATTATGGAAGGTGTACTTGAAGTCCTACTTGGAGTGCCTCTCTTAATGGGGTTTTTTATTTTTTTTTTATTTTTTATTTTTTTTTTTAATTTTACTCCTGATATTTCAGTAATGCTAATTTTTAGTCTTTTGTGTTTCTTTAGTTTTTTTTTTTTCAAAACCAAATTTACGTGAAAAGTAGAATAATTAATTTATTAATATATTGAAATCTAAAATTATTCTAGTCAACTGTTATGTTATATAACTAACGATTTTGTTATTTCAATTATTAAAATTGAGTACTATTGAAATACCACGAGTAAAATAATTCAATTTCGAAACAAATGAGTTAAATATAAATTAGATCTCAAACTTTAAACTATATATATATATATATATATATATATATATATTATCTCGCCAATTACATACTATTTTAGAATTAAAATGATAATAATGACTAAAATTCAATAGAAAAGGTTGACACTCATTAAGGAAATCATATAGTACCAGAAAAAGAAATTTTTTAGTTGTATATGCTTGTTCAAATAGAATTAATACAATATATATATATTTTTAGTATAAATTTAATAAAATTAATGCAAAAATATATTTTTAGTCTCAAGGTTTCTATTGTGATTTCTATTTGGTTTCATCTTTAAAAAAAAAATAAAAAAAAAAAAATATATATATATATATATATAATAATAATTGTATGTTTAAAAATTGAAAATTTTTACCCTTAAATTTTAATAGTATTCAATTTTAGTCGCTGAAATATTACATAGGTAATATTGGTTAAAATGATTATTTTGACAAAATTTAAATATTAATATATTGGTTAAATTATTGATGTAAATTTATTTAAAAGTAAAATAGATATAAAAATAAATAAAAAAATGAACTAAAAGTGCGATAAAAATATTAAATTTTGGGAAACTAAAGTAAAGTATGTTCTAAATAAAGATATTTAAAATGAAAATATAGAACAAAATTGAAATTAGATTTCGAAAGGCAAGACCAAAAAAGTATTTTTTCCGTATATAATTTTATTCTTACAGGTGTGTCTGGACTAAACCCTCTTCCCCTGCTTCGACGGCCCCTCTCTGTGGTGCAGCCCCGATTTTGACCGGTTTACGAACCGCCAGCCTCTCGCCGGTACGAATCAAGGGTTCGATCTGTTCCCGTTTCATACTTTTCCAACCTTTGTCTTCTTTCTTTCTTTCTTTCTTTCTTTCTTTCTTTATACTCTGCTTGCCTATCTTCTATGCTTTCCAATTCAAACCCCTTCATTTCAAATCTTGTTCCCAACTCATCAATTTCGCCTTGCAAATTTTGGCTACCTGCACCACTATTCCTTTCCTGATTTAGCTTGACATCATCGGATTCTATTGTCTTCAATTCTCGCTCAGATTTAGGGTTTTCTGATTCTTCGTGTTTGTGTTCGTTCTGTTTAGAAAAATGGTGGGTTCTGACTGTTCAGCTGTTTTTCCCCCGCCGAGAAATTATGGTGTGACTAAACCGATCTCTCTTGCCGGGCCGACGGATGCTGATATTCAGCGCAATATCCAACTGGAGAAGGTGTTGTTTACTTTTACTTATTGGTTGATTCTCTTTTTTTTTTTTTTTTTGTGGTTTTTTTTGCGGTGTGAAGTATAAATTCAACAAAAATTTCAATTTTGATTATGTTTAACATATTGTTAGTTCTTGATTGATTCGGAGCTTTACGAAAGTAAAGAAGAAGGTGCGAAAAGAGAACAGGTTCTGGCCCGCATTGACCAGGTGCGGACCTTGTTTACGATTCACTTCTCTAGTATTTTTAAAAAAAAAAAAAAAGAAAAAAAAAAGAGGTACACTGGAAGTTGTTCTCAATAACCATTTGAGTTAAACAATCTTCCAAACGGTGTCGAAAACGAGATTTCTGTTGTTTTTTAATTTATTTTAGCTTTTTACTTCCTTTTATTATGTCTTGAACTTCTTGTCCTTAGCCAATTATCTTCTATTATAGATTGTTAAGAATTGGGTCAAGCAATTAACCCTCCAAAGAGGATACACAGACCAGATGGTGGAGGAAGCAAATGCTTTAATTTTTACTTTTGGGTCTTATCGTCTTGGGGTAAGCTTGACATTTGATTTACTATTTCGGAAAAAAAAACTTTTTTACTTTTATACTCTTCGTAATTAGTGTTGGGATATGTACGTTCCGAACTATGATCTTTTATTTCTTGTGAAGTTATTTTCTTCCTGTATTTTTTCCTTATTGACCTTGTACATTGTATTCATATTTACGGCTAAGAGTTTAAGAGTGTGGCATGGAGTTAAATAGTTAACCATATGACAGGTACATGGACCAGGGAGTGACATAGACACGTTGTGTGTTGGGCCATCTTACGTGAATAGAGAAGTGAGTCGGATAAAATGCTAATATTATCAATTATATTATGTATCAAATATTGATACTTTCTACAATCAGTTTTGTCTTCGGACTTAAGTTGAAGCTTATTCTTCATCTGACAATTTGTTTGTTTCTAATGGAGGACTTCTTCATTATCTTGCATAATATTTTGGACAAAATGGAAGAGGTTACCGATCTTCAACCAGTTCCTGATGCACATGTTCCAGTGATGAGACTCAAATTTCTGGGAATATCAATAGATCTTTTGTATGCGAGCATTTCAGTACTGGTTGTTCCAGAAGTAAGACTGGCAGTTTGTTTAAAGTTTAGTTGTATTGTTTTATTTATGTTTTCAGATTTTTTTTTTTTTTGTTGTTGCATTCTTACTGTTGATCATATCACATATTCACGTTTCAAACTATTGTATGCTGTATGTTACTTCTCTCTACTTTTATATTATTAGTCAACTGTCAAGGGAAATGTAACTACAATTCATGCAGAAAAGAATTACTTGTGTTATAAAAAAACCCAATTGCCAAATCTTGCTATGTGATTCTTCTTCTATTTTATTTTTTATACCGCTTGTGGCCGGGTAAATAAAGTTCCTTCACAGAAGAGGACTATTATTATACCAGAGAAATTTCTTTCTTCTTTCTTACATTCATTCATAACATAATAATTCTGTCAAGTTAGTTTCATTACCTGGTGTCCAGGTTGGCGCATTAAATGTTCACCTTGTAAGCCTGGATGCTTGAGGTTAACTTTAACTGGTGCTACTTTTTGTATATCCCTTTATACTGTAGATTTAACTTTGATTGGGTGGTATTACACTATCACTTATCGTTTTTCTACTACTTTTTTCCTGTTTTATTTTTTTATTCTTTTGAACTGTTGAAATTCCCCATAATTTTTTCGCACTTAACTTAACCATCAGGACCTGGACATCTCTCATGGGTCAGTGCTGTATAATGTTGATGAACAAACTGTTCGAAGTCTCAATGGATGCAGAGTTGCAGATCAAATTCTAAGACTTGTTCCAAATGTTGAGGTGAAACATATTTTGAGCGTGATTCGTTTTTCCAGAATCCTCTATTTTTAAATTTATGTTCTCAGATCACTAACCTAACACACCCTTATTTGCTGATCGTTTATGTGACCTATTATTTGTGTAGCACTTTCGCACAACACTCAGATGTTTAAAGTTTTGGGCCAAAAAACGGGGTGTATATTCGAATGTAAGTTGTAATGCCACAATTATTTCCTCTTATCTTTACTTTATCTTCCATATTTCACTTTTTTTTTCATTTCGTGTATAGGTCACTGGATTTCTTGGAGGTGTAAATTGGGCGCTTTTGGTTGCTCAGGTATGCCAGCTTTACCCCAATGCAATTCCAAGCATGCTAGTTTCTCGTTTCTTCAGAGTGTACACCCAGTGGCGTTGGCCAAATCCTGTAATGCTATGTTCTATAGAAGAGAATGAACTTGGATTTCCTGTTTGGGATCCCCGTAAAAATCCTCGTGATCGATTTCATCTTATGCCAATAATAACTCCTGCTTACCCTTGCATGAACTCTAGCTATAATGTCTCAACTAGTACTCTTCGTGTTATGATGGAACAGTTTCGCTATGGTTATAACATCTGTGAGGTGAGGTTATTTTTATTTGGAATCTAATTCTTCTAAGTTCTAGCGTACTCTTGTAGTATTTTCTCTTACATCTCTGAGTGCCTTACAGGATATTGACTTGAGCAAAGCCCAGTGGAGTGCTCTGTTTGATCCATATTTATTTTTTGAGACATACAAAAACTATCTACAGGTGGATATGCTTGCAGCAGATGCTGACGATTTGCTAGCATGGAAGGGATGGGTAGAATCTCGCTTTAGACAGCTAACCTTAAAGGTAAGTCTATTAGTCTTTTCTTATTATCTATCTGAAGTTGTTGGGTCTTTTGACAGCCTGATATATTCTATTTTTCCTTCCTGCAGATAGAGAGGGACACCATGGGGATGCTGCAGTGCCATCCCTATCCTATGGAGTATTCTGACGCGTCCAAGCAATGTTCTCACTGTGCATTTTTTATGGGCTTGCAGAGAAAAGAGGGATTAAGAGGCAAAGGAAACCAACAGTTTGACATTCGAGGAACAGTTGATGAGTTCAGGCAAGAGATAAATATGTATGCCTTTTGGAAGCCAGGGATGGATATCTATGTTTCTCATGTACGGAGGAAGCAACTGCCTGCCTTTGTTTTTCCAGACGGACACAAACGGGAAAAGCCACCCCGGCATGAAGGACAGCAAGTTGATGCTGTTTGTGCTGATATGCTACAAGATCAGTCTGGGATCACTGAAAAAGGTAAAAAGAGAAAAAGTGACTACGAAGGAACAGACGCAGGGAAGAAACAAAGCATTATTAATAAACCAGCTCAAGAATTTCCCATGCATGAAATTAATGGCGGTGGATCAGATGGAAAATTGCGGAGTTTGATATCTGCAGATGCAGATTGTTATTCTGAAGTTCGGTCTTCTTTTGAACAACTTGATGGCAGAATGGATACTGATGGATATGGTGCAGAAATTCCAACTTTGATCAAGGAAACTGGCTGTACGAGGAATGAGGTAGAGCTAGCTAAAGAAATGGAGGGATCTTCTTCAAGGATGGAGACACCCGATCTATATAAAGGCAGTCTTTCTAAATCCGAGGAAGCTGTACAAATTGGGATGAATGGGGAAAAAGTCGAGGGCTTAGCATCGAATATGAGTGGAAGTGCACAATCCGTAGACATCGGGACATTACTCCAGTGGAGAAATAATGTTGTAGGGATTGACTCTGAATCGACAAATCTATTTGGTCAGACAACCGAGGAAGAGAGTACCCATGTTGAATTTCAACCAAAATGTAATGCACATAACCTTAGTTGCAAGGTGAGTGACTGAGCTTGACTACATTGGATTACAAATCACAGTCAATGACACTAAGAGAAGTGGCATTCTGGAGATAGTAAGTCAGGGGTGTTTGCAGGGCAATGATAGCAGGACGGATCCAGATTTGGCCTTGGAAAATGGTTCTGTCGCCACTGCAAGGGTGTTTCAAAATGGTCAATCTAAAGAGTTGGAGGTTTGATTCTAATTGTTTAACTCAATTTTATTATATGCGATTACGGTGGTTCATCATGGATTCTTCTAGTAGTCAAAAAGGATTTGGGAAGTAAGAGGGAATGTGGCAAGGTAGTTAGGAATCTAGGGTGAGATTTTAATTGATATCACTAAGAAAAGAAGATATGAACAGATTTCTGGTTTGATGCCATAAATAGTTCTTTTAAAAAGCTCTCTTGTTTCGTTCCTTATCTCTTTTCCATGCCACATTCCCGTTCTCTCTCTCCACCCATAATATTAATTATTGATATACTTTCTTGTTGCTTTTTATGATCATTTTCTAATGCCAAATTTTTGCTCAGGCAAACTTCTGATTGGAGCATATGTGGTGGCAGGTCCTGCACCACTATATGCGTTATGTTTCCGTAACTGTTCTAAAGAGCCCATGTTTTCAGTCAGCTTTTCCTGCATTACATTTTACCCTCATAAGAGTCCTAGCATAATCAGTCTTTTTTTGAATCTGTATTTTATAGTCAAAGATCAGCGATCAGGCAGTCCCAGATTGGAGCTAAATCGGAAACTTTGCAGAATTCTGGTAGAAGTAAACTTATGGGGATCTGTCTAGAAAGGCATGTGCTTTTAAACATCACAATTTCTATTTGAAAAAAAAGTGTTTTAATATTCTTGCAAAGGCCATGTATTTTTCCTATCATTAGTACTTAAAGTTGAATAATTATTATATTTATTTTAATCATCTTCTCTTTATATTGCTTGTTTGGCACTTTAGCATCATGTGAACAGACTGAATCTGCACTTCAAGGCATGCATGTGGAGGGGAAGTACTGTATGCCGGATGTGTTGGGAGGGCAGGAGCTAGCCAGCATTTGGTAAGTATCACCTCAATAACTGTCTTTGATGATTATTGATGTATAGATGCTCTTCATCTTGTATGCACCTGCGAACTTGGGGAGGAGTCGTGAGGCTCGGCGGTTCAGCGGCTTGGCGGCTTGGCTTACAGTTCAGCTCCAATATGCTGTTTGTTCCCTTGAAAGTGGGAATCTGAACGAGAGCTATTGGTTAAAAAAAGAAAAGAAAAAGTGAAGTCATGTTGCATGTGATGCTTGGAAGATCTGGTGCATTTTGTGGCAAAGATGCCTGGTGCTGGAGCTGTTACGGTTTCCCATTTTCGAACAATTTGGAGATTCTTTGTGATGGAATTGCTCATGAGGTCGTTTCTGTGGCACATTCTTTGTCTCCTTAGATCTCCAATTTCACAGCTTAATCCTTATTGAGTTTTACAGCACATTGTATGGCTTGTTGATCAAGTTTCTCTTTCTTTCTTTTTTTTGTCTTTGGGGTGTTAGCTGGTGTTTGTACATCTCATGACTGTGGCTTTATGAAACTCTTTGTAGTTTATGAGAATTCTTCCCTTCACTATCTCCTTTTATATTGCATTTAAGTTCGATTTACCGACTAAGAGAGTGTTGGTGTGAGGAGAATAAAGTTTTTTTTAGACTATGTGGAGATTCAAACCTATGACCTCGTGGTCTTTAAGCGTATACTGAAGCCCGTTGAACTATTGTTTTTTTGACAAGGAGAATGAAGTTGAACAGGAGAAGGATAAGAATTATGGGAAAATACAAAGGAGAAGAATTATTTGTATTTTTGGTGATGTATTATACGAAATTTTAAGTAGTAGTCAGTTTATATTGATATTATTTATTATTCTTTTATTTATAGAATCATCCCATCTCAATTGAAAATAAAAATTATCTGGTTAGGATGAAATCAAGTTTAGAGTTTCAGTTTAGACCAAGTTGCCAATTTCATCAGGGCAATGGGATTTGAGTTTGATAAATGTTCAAAGCTCTCGAATCTGGCAACTCACCAGAGATGTAGTTCCATGAAAGATCAAGCATAGTGAAGTTTGTATGAAATCTAAAATCACAATCACTGCCCCTCTAAAGGGTTTTTTTATTTGTGAAATTTGTCTGATATATGTCATTTATATACACCATTAAGGCTATTTGTTGGAAGGCTTTATAGAATTATTATAAATGATTCATTGCTATCATTAAATTATTCTTCATTTTTCTAATCATTCAAAATAATTCCTCATGTATTCATCCAAACATTGTTATTTTATCTTGATTGAGACTGGGAAATTGAAGCTTGATGAACACTTCAACTAGATATTTCATTTTTTTGAATTGTTATACTTATTTGTATGAATAATATTTTGGCATGTTGGATTTTATTATTTTTTTTTATTATATCAAGCATTTCAAACTTTCATTCTTATTCCAGGAAGTAAATTTTTTCCAAAAATCTTAAGAGGGAGATGCTGTAATATGGAGATGACAGTCAAGGAAAGGAGTAAGATTTTCAAATCATCACATCAGATCAAGCAATTGATCTCAGTGAATTGTAAAAGTCCAATACATGACGATCTAAATAGCAAATGAATATTACATATGAGATAAACTTCAGAAATAAAACATTGAACGATGAAGTAATAAGTTATTCAAGGTGATTTAAAAAAAACAATAAAAAAAGTTCTTCAAGGCATTTCCTATGCTAATTCAAGGACTACAAACAACAGATTACACAAAAAAAGTATATGATGGAAATTTCTTCAAGACTTAAAACTAAACTTTTTGCTTAAAGGTAGTTACGGTAACGGGGACTGTACATGCAGCTCTCGGCGAATTTTACGAGATCCTTGGGTCGAGGAAGACGAGAAGCCAGACCTGCAATGTATTAGCATATGATACAACTGTTAGTAAACTATTGTGTATGAATGATTGAATCACATTGTGATGAAAATGGGTGAGAAGCTGACCAAGTTCATAAGCCTTAGCAGCAACTTTAGCAGCAATGTTAGCTGATATCTTTCTGATATTTGTAAAAGGAGGGTAAATCAATCCCTTGTCGTAGTTTTCTTGACTCACTTCAGCAGCCAAAGCCTCGGCTGCAAAGAGGGAAAAACTGTTAAAACGAGCTCCAACCAGAAAACTAACACTCAACAAGCATAGGCGAAGAACAAAGCAATAGAGGTGCAAATATTTTATAAGATTGGCAGAAAAAACGTCATCAGTTGGCTCAATGAAACAAATTTTCACTTACATGCTGCCAAGAGCATGTCTTCATGCACGCGAATCGTACCCGACATGATCAAACCCAAGCCAAAGCCAGGGAATATGTAAGCATTGTTGGCCTGAATGTCATTACGAAGAGGATGTGAGTTCATAAGTTCAAACCATCTTGTTAAAATAGAATGGTTATGGAAGGAAAGGTTTTTGAAGTATGAAAGGTACCTGGCCAGGCACAAAAACTTGCCCATCATATTCAACAGGATCAAATGGACTTCCACTGGCGAAAATCGCTCGGCCCTGAAAGATAAATGATGAATTCTTGTTATGATATGAACTGCAAACATAAATGAAGCTTTCTGTTTTAAAGGACTTGGATTGAACCTGGCTCCACGTATAAGCTTCTTCCGCTGTACACTCGGATTGCGACGTTGGATTGGAGAGAGCAAGGATAAGCGGTTTCTGCATAGTAATCACACTTAGTTTAATCTAAAGTAATTTCTTGTATAAGAATTGAGAAAGAGGGAACAAGGAAGAACCTCATTGAAGGATGCCATGGCCTCCACAACTTCCTTTGTAAATGTCTTTCCAACACCAGATGTTCCTATCAACACTGTTGGCTTGATTGCCTGTACAATTTAATGTGTTAAGATTGTGTTAGAAAACCATCTCGTATACTTCGAATCGCGAGCATATAACAAAGCACCATCGATGTCAATTACAAACCTGGACGGCACCCAAAAGGTCCTTGATAGATTCGTGGTCATGAGCCCAAGGCTTCTTGAAGTGTTGAAGGGATTCGAAGCGGGATCGAACGATGAGCCCCTGTAATAATGATCACGACTCTTTTAGAGCAATAAATATCAATTGAGTGTAAAGGGAAAATATTGAAATGAGTCAGTTCAAACAACCTTAGAGTCCACAAGCCAAATCTTCTTGCGAGTCTCTTCGATTGGAGCTCGGGTCTGCCAAAAACAAGAAAAATCATGAGCCATAAATGCATTTGATCCAGGATAAACAAGATATGTGAAATAGAAGTAGGCTCATACCTGTTTTGAAACCTCCAAAGCAATAAGCTCAGCTATACCAGTTCCGGCCTGCAACAGTCAAATGACAGAAATAAGAAAAAGGAGGCGAGTTTGGAGTAAAAGTGTGATGCAAACAAACATATGATGTAATAATAAAGATTTTGTGGACTGGATAGGAAACTTAAGCATATGTCCATCAACGAAATATAGGCCAAAGTAAGCGAAATGGTTTGAAGAACTTCGAATATAACTCGATTTTTAACTCACCTCTCCAGCTCCAAGGAACAAGAAAGTGTGGTCAGCTAATGTGCCTCCAATAAGCTTAAGAGCTGCAAGTAGTCCTGCTACGACAACAGATGCAGTACCCTAAATGTTGAACGAGACACACCATGTAAGAGAACTACTCTTGAAATATACAAAGGTTAACAGTCGAACGAATATGTTTCGTACCTGAATGTCATCGTTAAACACAAGGTGCGACGAGCTATATCTTGAAAGCAACTCGAATGCATTGTGGTTTGCAAAATCTTCAAACTGTTAAACAAGGAAGAAATGCTTAGTGACACATTTTATCACTTTTCTACAAAATTAAGAACTCAAAGCAGAGTCCTAAAATAAGTTGAAATTGCCAAATGACCTGTATCAAGACTTTCTCTCCATAGTTCTTCTTTACTGCATACATGAACTCATCTAAAAGCTCCATGTATTCCTGAATGAAGGAAACCACACAAAAATTAATATAAGAGTTCATACGCAGGTGGGCTAGAATCGAAGAGATAGGACAAAATGGGGCAAAAAATTGTTCACCTGTCCTCTGGCACGTTTATGTCGAAGGCCAATGTAAAACTCGTCATTCAGAAGCTGCTCGTTGTTCGTACCGACATCAATAGTGATAGGCAAGCACTGCACACGTACACAAACTACAAACTTTAGTCCTTGCTTGGTTTAGTACTTGAAAGCAAAGCTGGGTAATCCAGGTATAAACACTTTGCTTAATTTAGATTAGCATGTTGTAAATCCTGATGATAAACAAAGAGAGGCAGATTCAACGGAAGTATATAAACTAAAGCATTGCTTACAGCTGAGGGCCGAATTCCTCCGAGTGCCGTATACAAAGAAAGCTTTCCCACAGGAATCCCCATGCCCTAAGATATCATTTTAACAAATTAATAATAAGTAAACAGTAAACAAAAGGATAGAAGTAAATAAGTTTATCAGCTAAATGGAAGCTGTTAGTTAGTTTTATTACCTGGCATCCGAGATCCCCAAGGCCGAGAATTCGCTCACCATCGGTCACAACAATAACTTGAATGTTCCTTTCTGGCCAGTTCTTCAGCACTTCAAGAATTTTTCCCCTGGAAAGGAAAATTGTTGATTATCAGTTAGGAACTTATGCAACTAATCATACATGAGAAATGCTTGTTTAATGACACACTTTTCTTTCAAGCTGATGAAAAGTCCCTGAGGTCTCCTGTAAATACTTCCATATTTCTGGCAAGCTTCACCAACAGTTGGAGTGTAAACAACTGGAAGCAGTTCTTCGACGTTATCAATGAGAAGCTTGTAGAACAGCCTTTCATTTCTCTCCTGCAAGATAAAATGATATCAGACGTGAAGGAAATTTTTTGGCATGGGCGAGTAGATCGAAGGCACAAGTACACAGGTTTTTCTTGAAACTAACATCTTACATCTCATAGAGACTAAGATTTTCTGTCTTGTTTGTTTATAGCTTTATGATATGACTAACTTTAAGGTTATTTAAGGTTTGAGTCATACTAAGCCTACCACTCCTTTTCTTCACCTAGTACTCCGCAGTCGAAGTACCCACCACCTAGTAGATCTCAATCTATCAACATGACAAGCCATACTATTCTTTTCTTTTTTTGAATATCTTTGAGTATTTGAGTCTGTTTACACACATCTCGACTAATATTACTGAACAATCACATGTATATTAAATCCTATGCAGGTGACAGAAACATTCTCTCTTAATCCTTTACTATTCATCTAACCCGTACTTGATTACTAGCTCAACTCATGATGATTTTCATGTCATGATTTATTCACAATTTATTTCATGACCACACTACAGAGTTCCCATTCATCTAACCCGTACTTGATTACTAGCTCAAGACACTTTTCTTTACACTCGTTTGAGGAGCTGGATCGAAAAAAATAGGGATTCCAGTTGTATGATATCTCATGTAACCGTGGTGGGAATTTTCGAGACACGAGTTATTGAAAGAATAACCCCAAAGCACATAGGAATGATACCCCAAACTGAACTTCAAACACCCCAAGCCCTGAAATACCGACTTTCTCCTCCTAATGACCTCAACTCAATATGTACAAATAAACCAAACAGAAAACCAACAATAAAATGAGTGAAGAAAACTTCAACCTGAAGATCCATCATGGCAACATATCTATGCAATGGAACTTCATAGTTGCGAAGATTGTGCATCATCCTCCTTTCCTGTTTCCCAGAAAAAAAAAACCCATTAAATTTATACTAAACCAAGTTTGTAAAAAAGGGTAGAAACAGTGAAATATACAGATGTAAAGTAACCTGAAGCTCCTGATCAAGAAGTGCTGGTGGCAACAAGCCTCGCAAGTAATGAGCATCTCTCTCTTTCTCAGAAAAAGCAAGCCCTTTGTTGTAGATCGGATCGCGCAACAACGAATACCCACTAACAAAAAGAACCATATCCACATCTTTATCAGACAGAAATCCAAAAACAAAACAAAAACAAAAACAGAACATATTTTTAGCAGGAAAGATGTTGGTTAATGTTTATACTACCTAGCAACAGAGACAGTCCAAGGAGTAATGAGCTGATCTTCAGTAGCATTATGTTCTCCATAAGCTTCTTCAAACTTATTTTCAATGTCTTCCATTTCCATATGAACACTGCCATTGCTCATCGTCTTCTTCATTGCACCCTCCATTTATGATTTAACTCTCTATTCCTCAATTTTCTCTCTGCAAATGGCTGAAAGATACAAGAAAAATGCACCAGGCTCAAAATGAAAACACACCCTTGGAAATTACACAAAACAATTTGGTGGAAATGGAAGGAACAAGATTGAGGTTTTATAATGAAGTTATGAACAGCTAAACAAAAGGCGACAATGTGAAGAGCTTAAACAACTCACGTGGACTAATCGATTCAACAATTCAACAACCCTCCCCCCCAAAAAGTGAACTTTCTTCTTTTCCTTTTAATTTGGGTATTCTTTTAAAGAAGTTTTTTTTTTTTTTTTGGTAAATAACAATTTTTTAATCTTGTCTATCAACACTCAAAATTTCAATTTTCGTTTCTCGAATTTTAAGTTTTCTTTCATTTTGGTATAGCTTTACAAAAATCTAATTTTAATGTCTAAAACTTTTAGATTTATTTCATTTTAATCCCTGAACTTTCATAAAAATTTAAAATTGATTCTTAAAATTTATTTTGTTTTAAAAAATTTATCATTTTTTTCTATAAATGTTTACAAATATGTCTATTAAAATTATTGAACATATTTTGATAAATATTGATTTCAAATTTTTGAAATGAACTATTTTTTTTTATTAAGTACATTAACATATTTACATTAATTCAATCCGTGACCACCTACTAAGAATTTAATTTTCAAGTTAACCTCGTTATATATATTTATATTTAGGGTTGGACAAAAATATATATTTGTTTAAAACTAAAATTAGAATTTTCAAAAACAAATATATAAATGACTGAGAACATGTGTTGTAGAAAATTCAGATTTCAAAAGTTGCCAACTTTCCGCGTTTTCTAGAATGTGAAAGACTGAAGTTTGGAAGTTTGACGATTGAATTCTATTTCATTTCCATCCCTCTTTTCCCATCTATTTTTATTCTAGTCCCCAACACCCAATTTTATTTTAATGTTTATTTTTTTTTCAATTCAACAACATTATTTGAAGCAGGTAGATTTGAATTTATAACTTTATTATGATGTATCAAAAATTATCACAAAGTATGTTCAATTTGATTAAAATATTAATAAGTTGCCTTGCATGTAAATATGTTTTTATTAACGGTAACAAAGAGTTATGATTATTGGTTTCATATTCTCTTACATAAAGAAAATGCATTTTTATATAATTGGTAACCAATAAAAAAAAAAAAAAAAAAATTACCAACTGAGTTATGCTAGCTTTGGCATTAAACAATAAAATTTGCACGCCATGTTTCCCATGCTTTAAAAATTATTGGTTTTTTTTTATTACTACAACAATTAGAACAGGAGATTTGAACCATTGACTTTTCGATTTTTTTTTTTTAATTCGTAGTTTTGCTTAGTAAAAAAAAATTGCTAAAATAATATTTTATCTCATTTTAAATTTGTATCCATTCAATAAAATAAAAGTATCCTCCTATCCTTTTTTTTTTTTTTTAATCAACCAGTGAAACGATTTTTTTTTTTTTTTTTTTTTGACGATGAAATTATGTTTGTTTTAATGCAAGATTTGTATTGTTGTAAAAAATATCTTATTGCTAAATTGGACAAAATATTGCATTAGATGCTACAACTTGTGTGGCTCATTCACATCATTCTATATGGTTAAATTATTTACCTACTTTATGTTAATTATATATTAACCCCGTGAAGAATGGTACCAAAAGGGTTGTTAATCTAGTTCAACAACATAATCATAGACTCGATCCTGAAAATCGATATTTGAATTTCATTTATGTGAGAGCAAATAATACCTTTACGTACGATTTGTTATCTCACCTCCCAATTTGTACTTTAAAAAATTGTTTGACTATTTAAAAAAATAAATTGTTTAACTTTGACTACCATTCTGTTTCATCCAATGTAGTAGAACTTTCAATTACTTTTTTATTTCCTTTAAATATTATTTAATGAGGTCAAATTACAAATGTTTTTCAATGAATATTAATTATTATGATCCTTAATAAAAGTTTCCAAATTCAAAATACAAGTCATAAAGATATTTTCTCCATATTAAATTTTGTCAAATTAAAAATAGAAGTCATAACGATATTTTTCACATTAAATATCTCAGTTATTGAATTACATTCAATCGTATATATATTTATTTATTTAGACTTCAGATCTAGATGTGAAGTTCTAGAGTTTTGTTGACAATTTCTTATATTTCCTAAATATTATTTAATTATTTTCATTATAACGTAGTCAAATTTATTTTCGTTCAGAAAAACCCGACTGTGCCAAATATTCGTAAATTCAGTGGAGGGCATGCATTTATTTTATACAAAATATTTGAGTTGATTATTGTAGCAAAGAGACAATTAACTTACCTCTTAAATATTTATTTTAATAATGTTATTCATATATAATATTTATACGAGTTCATTATTGTTGTCATATTACATATAGTCTGAACTATTATTAGTTATGTTTGTGGTGTATTAATATTGTTTAATTTACATGAAGAAATTGAGTAGTTCCAACCTGGTGTGTGATAGTCAATACTTTGTAATAATTAAAATAGTAATATTGAAATTTCCTATTTACCACTAATTTCTAAACAAAAACTGTTAAATTAATTAAAAACTAAAAATAGTTTAGATTTTCTTCCATCACATGAAGAATCTTATAGAACTATATTTAAATAAATTAACCCATGGCACGTGGGCTTTATTTTAATGGTTCATATTATTTTGAATTCATATTTAAATATATTTTGTCAAGTATCCATGTTTTCTGTACAGTGTTTTAAACGTGATCCAAATGTTATAAAATTTAAGTATTATACTAAGTTATTGATTGATTTTGATAAATCTAAATAATTATAATTATTATGTCAAATTTTCATCTAATTTCATTAAATATTTAATTTAAATATAGAAATTGTGATTTATTTGAATTGCTAAAATTGGGTTAACATTTACCTTAAATGCTTTTTTTTTTTGTTAATTTATGTTTACGTATTAAAAAATAATAATAATAAAAAATGGCACAATTGGCATATTTGCTCCCTATATATATATCAAAAAATAAAAATAAAAATTTTGAAAAAGGAAGAGGCCACCGCCATTTCCTTTAAATAAATTAAAAAAAACATTAAATTAATATTGGGCTCAATTCAGCCAACTAATATATTTATATTTTTTTACTTTTATATATATATATATATATATTTTTTTTTTTTTTTTTTTTTGCAGAGTGGAGGCGTACGGCACACATACTGGAAAAAGAAAAAAGTTTTATTTTAATTATCTCGAGACAGGAGACAGAGCTTTGATTATGAGTACTATTTTTTTTTTTTTTCTTTCAATGAAATCGAAAATTTGTTTCAATTTGAAGGATTATTTGTTCCTAATTCTTATTTGTAGTTTATTTTTGATAAATTAATTTGAACAGCTTAGTTTATTATCAATTAATTCATGCTAAACATAATTTTTCTATAATTTATTGTTTCGAATGATTATAAGATTGTAGCAATGAGTTGGCTTTTCCAAAATACATTAATTAATTATAGTTATCTCGATTAATTGATTTTAGTTTAGTTCGTTCTGACTAATTTTAATATTATTATTTAGTTGATATTTAATAATATCGTGTATTATTTTTTGAATACCACACCAAACATGTTGCAAATGATCTAAAAATAATAGTTTTTTTTTTTTAAATTGTATTTCTTGTTTTAAAGTGTATTTTCAACCATTTAAAAAAAAAATCCTACGGTTATTGAGTTAAAGAAACGGCCAACTTCCTAGGAGCCAATCGGCCAATAAAGTTTTTGGGTTTCCAATGACCATGAACATGTTTGTATAAATTTTCCTCAATAAACACATTCATATCGTTTAAGGAAATGAAATAAAATAATCTCCATAAGGTTTTCTTTTTTTGCTTTAAAAAAAATAATCACAATAAGTTAATGTAATTAAGTGTAATAATAAATGTTAGAAGTAGGATTGACGATTCACAGGTGGCCAAGCCACATAGTATGTGACGCGGAGACCATGTCAATCTTAGGGGTGAAAAAAAAAACAAAAACTTTGACCAAGTTGAATCGGATCAATTAAATCTAATAGATTGATTTAATTATTTAGAATAACACTGGATACTTAGTTTGACATTTTAAAATGTAAATATATTGATTTATTTCAGTTCATGAATCAAATCCAATATATTAGAAATATAAAATAATAGTTTGAAATTTGATGAGAAAAATAAATTTATATGTCAAATATGAAGTATAATATTATAAATATTACATTATTTATAGAAAATGTTATATTTAGTAGTAAAATAAGTTTTAAAAAAAAAATCAAAATGAGACCAAAAGAAATTGAAAAACAAATCAAATTTTAATTCAAATCGAAATAAAAAACTAAGCGCAAATCATTCCAAACTAAATAAAAACCAAACAATTTTATATTTTTATTGACATCTGTTTGGACACAATTGTTGAAAAACCTAAGCTATTGTTTAGTTGTAGATTCAACACAAAATTGACAAAAACTAAATCGAAGAACACCATGAGCTCCAGACTCATAAAGCTTACAAAATTGAGAAGACATAATGAGGTGTATGATATCTAGACAACAAATATTGGAAAGCCAAACAGTATGTGTTTACAATAATTATGACTTTGATTATAAAAGAATAATATAAAAATGTGAGGTCACAATTACATGACCTAAAATATATATTTAAATATAATATAGGTCTATTATATTACATTGTTTGGTGATATTTCAGTTCAACACTATGTCATGGATTCGATCTTCAAAATCAGTATTTGACTCTTATTTATTTATTTGAGAAAAATTATGTCATTTACCTTCCGAATTTGTGCTAAAAAAACAAAAAATAATTACATTGCACAATAAAAAAACAAAAAAAAACGAAAGACATGACCACCTAGTTCTTAATTTTGGATCCATTATTACATTCAAAATTAAGAGATCCGCCTATGAGGATGTAGATGGTATATGTTGGTTAGATAATCTAAATTTTGGATTGATCATCAATATGCTATGCATTGAAGTAATTTTATTCAATCTTAAAATGACCATTCAATCAAGCTTTCGACCGCTCGAATGGTGTAGGTTAGTTTAAAAGGCGTGTTTGGGGTTTTGGGTTAGGGTGGGTTTACGTGGTTCAATGCACTTTTTTTTTTCTTTTTTTTTTCACCCAGCTATACATATTATATTAATTATCTTTCATTTTTTTTAATATTAAAAAACAATTTACATCACATTACATTAAATCAATTTTTATTCCTTCCATTTTTAAAAAACTAACATCACATCAACTTTTATTCCTTGTCAATCCTACACCTGTATTTACCAACTCTTCTCTTCCCTTCTCTTCCCTTCTCGGCGTAGCCAAACCCGATCGTGAGGTTCATAAATTTATAAAAAAGAAAAAGAAAAAAAAACGCATAATTTGGCCAATTTGAAAGTACAACTCTTAAGCCAAAGGACTATGAAAGTCTAAAATGAAGAACTTTATCCAAGTATTTGCAAATTGGTTGCCTTATAAAGTCTTGAATGGTTAACCTATAACAAATAAATGTTTGATATCAAAAACTCATTTGAATGTTAAAGTATTTATATTGATCTCTAATCGTATATTGTACAACTTAGTAACTAAAAAATTACACGTTCGAAACTTTCGTCCTTAGAATATTGTTCTAAAATATTGTTGACCGTTATGATATATATATATATATATGCAACAAAGTAATATATTCTATGTCATATTTGATAATATTTTTTTTTTTTTGAAATACACATTTGATAATAATTGAGAGAAGATATTTATGAATGATTGTAAATGAAATTATTAATGTACAGGAATAGAGACATTGAGTAAAGCGAGTTAGCTTGAACTTCATCTTAGACTATAAAAGAATTAATACAAAGACTAAAATAAGATAGTTATTCATTAAACACCATTGGTTTTTTTTTTTTTTTTCATTTAACTTTTAAATTTGTTAGAAAAATACACCAAAATCTTTCATTAAAACAAGATAGAAATTGATGCAACATTAATGTGTAAAACTTGGAAGCATATGTGAAATATTTTATAAACCAATATGTAGATATCATTTTACAACATAATACATATAATTCCTAATTTTTATACACTACTTCTTACCTCAAATTTTATTATTTATTTTAAGAAAATGAAATCTATAGTTTGAACCCGATCTCCTAAAGTAAAATGATGTTGTAATTACATTAAAACTTATAAGGTGGTTAATGATGTGTTAAAATATGAAGATGGTGAATGAACGATGAAGATTGAATGGTGAATGAACGATGAATAATAGTTTTGCTATTGTTTAGTGGCGCTTCCGGAATAACGCCACGACAGAGAAACCACTTTTTTTTCTTCGCCAAGAGAAAAAACAGTGAAACACGATGAATTCGCATGCATTCGATTGCTATTGCAGCTTCTTCTTCGTTTATTCTCCGATTTCTCTGCACATTTGCAGTTTCTGGTTTCTGGTTTCAATCTCGCACATTAACAGGTAATAATATCACCCTTTTCTCTATACATTTTCCAACCCTTTTTTTTCTTTCCACTTTGTCGTTTCGTTTCTCGCATCTCGATTTCAAATCGCAATCAATTGTGTTTTTTCAGCTGCGTGGAGATCTCTGACTGTTGAGTTTCATTGAGTCGTGGGAAAAAAATAGTTTCGATTATTCGTATTCTGTTGTTTTTGTTTTTTGTCTTTGGTTCTTTTTTGATGTGAAGGTGGATTTGGAGAATTTTGATGAGAGGTCACAAGAGAAGGAAGCAGCACATGCATCTATGAAGAAGACTGGAGTACGCAGGTCGCCGCCGCACTACCTGATGCAATTGTCGCTCGTCGACATTGTTATGCTTCTTCTTCATGCGGTTTCCCCACGATTTTCTCAGATGGAATGGCAGATCCTGTTAGCTATGGGAATCATCAAGAGCGTGACGTTGAGCAAGTTTGTTTTCTTACCCTTTCTAATTCAACAAACATATATATATATATATATATATATATATTTGCCTTTTCTCCTGTAACGCATTTTTATGCTTACAATTTTCAAGGCACTTGTCGCTTTGAAGAAGGGAACTCAACTACTTAAGTATAGCCGACAAGGAAGACCCAAGCTCTGCCCATTCAGAATCTCTACTGTAAGTTATAATAATTTCCTTCTACGGGCATTGATTTGTATATTTGTTACTTAATTCCTTTCAATCCTTGTTTTACGGCGCCATAAGTAATTGATTTGTTATTTTGTGGTTGGTGCTAATTAAATGTATGAACAACTAGATTTATGTATTTCTTAAAACCAACCATATGTTGGTGGTTCGCAAGCATAATTTAAAATAGAATTTTCACTATTTGGAAAGTGGGTTTCTTTTACTGGAACTAATTTTATTGTTTCAGAAATTACCGGATATTGTTTTGTTGGTAAGCTCATTACAAATTGTAAATAAAATTTCATAAGAGGTTCACAACCTTGTTTTCATGGCTACCAAGAGCTTAGCTCAATTGGCATAATGTATGATCGGATAACCAAGATGTTATGGATTCGAACTCTTGCACCTTCAATACTGTTAAATTCAGAAAATATAAATAAAAAAACCATTGTCTTCACTTCTCGGAAGGCTTCCATTTAGTAAATCAATCCATTTATGAGTATATGTATTTCAATTTTGAGTCATAGGCAGGTTCAACATATGTGCGAAGACAAAAATAACAAAACTAATGCATATACGGATCATTTCATCAGTTTATCCATCTTGTACATGCATTATGATGTCATTAGATTATGCGTGACTTCAAAATTTGATTTTTCTGCAACTAATCATCAGGATGAAACCACTCTGATCTGGTACTCACATGGAGAAGAAAGAAGCTTGAACTTATCTAGCGTCTCACGAATTATCCCAGGACAAAGAACCGTGAGTTTAAAGTTTAAACTGCCAAAATAAGGCTAACTGATAGAATATTTCATACCTGTGATTAACTGTAAGGGAGTCATATGTTGCAGGAGCTTCTCAAGGCATGGACGTACTTTTTTCGATATTCTACTTTTGGAATAAACTGTATTTAATTTATGTTTTATTAGGAATTACTTCTATGCCTAGAACCCTATTTAGTTTTATGCATATGGGAAGTTCTAGATTGTATTTAGTTTTGTTATTACTATATAAGAATTTTTACTATACTTAGTTTTTAATTTGTTTGCTCATACAATAGCTCGATTTGTAACCTTAATTAGCTTTATCAACTTAATACTAAGCAACAAAACTCACTTGGGTTCTTTTTTTTTCCCTGTTTTCTTCTCCTCTTGTTCTCTCATCTTTGCCCATATTACTTCAATTTATGTTTTGAACTTGAAAGAATTAAGAATGATAATTTTTCTTTTTTTGTCCACCTCTTCTCTTCTCTCATTTCTTTGACAGCCTGTATTTAGAAGGTTTTTGAGGCCTGAAAAGGATTACTTATCATTTTCATTGTTGTATAGAAACGAGGAGCGGTCACTTGATTTGGTTAGTGAAACTCTTGGAAATATTCAAATTTCCTCTTAATATCTGCATATCTGCAGCATCTCTTATTGGAGATTAACTTCAGTGATTTCTTTTTTTTTCTTTACCTGATATAGATCTGCAAGGATAAAGGTGAAACTGAAGTCTGGCTTGTTGGCCTTAAGAATTTAATTTCTTCAAGACCACATCATGGACGTTCTAGAAGTGATTTTTCAGATGTGAGTTGTTACTTTGCATTCACTCCTGTGATGAGTATTGTCTTGTTCCTTTAGCTTTTATTTTTAGCAGTTTGAAATTTGTTTTATTGACTGTTCTTGCACCTTAGTCGGGTTCACATGAAAGTCTGCATTAAGGAGCTGTGAAATTATTCAGGTGAATGCAATAGCACAATGGTTTCACAGAGATAATCATCCTGCAGAAAATTATATGATACCTGCAATATAGGTAGAACTCAATGCATCATACCACGGATATCAAGTGCTTGCTCAAGGATGAGTTCAATATTTTCCCACACTTTTTCTTCCGTATGCTAGGAGAGTTGGAGAGGCACCTCTTAACTATAGAATAAAAGGACCTTTTGAAAACTAATCTACGATCTCTTCCATTCTCCATTATATATGCAAATAGTTTCATAATTTTAGATTAAATGCATATCCTGTGATTCACTGTTCTCGAAATAAAACTATTTTCATCGTTAAAGTTTCTTGTATGAAAACACTATTTTCAAGCTAGATACCAAAATAGGACCTAAGATTTCAAATCATATACAAGAAGTTGGTCTTTTCTTTTGGTCAGTTATAGAGGAAGGATATGCTTTACCCAAGTTGCTGAACATGTTACATGATTTATGTCTACCAAGTTTGCACGTGTATTGTTTTACAATCTTGATTCCTCATCATATAACCATAGGTTGATCACCTGGGTTGGTCATTTGCTGCTTTCTATCTGGCTATCATGTACATAATTTTCTAATCTTTCAACCTGTAATAAAAATTCTAAGCTACGACTGGTGGCCATTTTCCAGATTCAGGATGGTAGTGATTTCTTTCATAGTGGTCGATCTTCTGGTGCAGCCTTAGAATTTAGTAACAGCATAGCTCGTGGAAGGAATTCTATTGATCTAAATTCTCGTGAATCTTCATTGCATCTGGTAAGTTCAGATGTGGGTTCAGAACGTGCAAATATGCAACGAAGTGGTGGAGATGGTTTTCGCGTCAGTGTATCAAGCACTCCTAGTTGTTCGAGTGGAGGATCTGGACCAGATGATATAGAGTCATTGGGTGATGTTTACGTGTGGGGTGAGATCTGGTCTGATTTAGTTTTACCTGATGGAACTTCAAGTCCAATACCAGTAAAAAATGATGTGCTGATTCCAAAGCCATTGGAGACAAATGTTGTTCTTGATGTTCATCAGATTGCTTGCGGTGTCCGTCACATTGCTCTCGTAACGAGGCAAGGTGAGGTTTTCACATGGGGTGAAGAATGTGGGGGACGGCTTGGTCATGGAATTGATAGAGACTTTAGTCGCCCCCATCTTGTTGAGTTCCTGGCAGTTAGTAATGTAGACTTTGTAGCTTGTGGTGAGTATCATACATGTGCTGTAACGGCCTCTTCAAATGATTTGTTCACTTGGGGTGATGGTATCTTTAATTCTGGAATTCTTGGTCATGGCACTGACATCGGTCACTGGATACCCAAAAGAGTTGTTGGGCCCTTGGAAGGACTTCAGGTTTTATCTGTTGCATGTGGTACATGGCATTCAGCACTAGCTACTTCGAATGGAAAGCTATACACATTTGGTGATGGAACATATGGTGTATTAGGCCATGGAGATAGGGAGAGCGTGACATATCCAAGAGAGGTGCAACTATTGAGTGGACTTAAGACCATTAAAGTTGCTTGTGGAGTCTGGCATACTGCTGCTATTGTAGAGGTTATGAATCAGACTGGTTCAAATATGTCATCTAGGAAGTTGTTCACTTGGGGTGATGGTGACAAATACCGTTTGGGTCATGGAAACAAGGAAACTTATCTTCTTCCTACTTGTGTTTCTTCGCTCATAGATTATAATTTCCACCAGTTAGCATGTGGACACAACATGACTGTGGCTCTTACCACATCAGGTCACGTGTTTACCATGGGGGGTACTGCCTATGGTCAGCTAGGCAATCCAAGTTCAGATGGGGTTATTCCTTGCTTAGTGCAGGATAGATTAGTTGGTGAGTTTGTTGAACAAATTTCTTGCGGTGCATGTCACACAGTTGTTCTCACGTCAAGAAATGAAGTATTTTCTTGGGGCAGGGGTGCTAATGGAAGATTGGGACATGGAGATGTAGAGGATAGGAAAGCTCCAACACTCGTGGAAGCTCTAAAGGACAGGCATGTTAAAAGTATATCTTGTGGTTCAAATTTTACTGCAGGTATATGTATTCATAAGTGGGTTAGCGGAGCAGATCAGTCAGTTTGCACTGGTTGTCGTCAAGCATTTGGTTTCACAAGGAAGAGGCACAACTGTTATAACTGTGGCCTGGTGCATTGTCATTCATGCAGCTCCAAGAAAGCTTTGAAAGCAGCACTGGCACCTACCCCAGGCAAACCACATCGGGTTTGTGATTCTTGCTATGTGAAACTTAAAGCTGCTGAGGCTGGCAACAATTTGGCTATAAATAGAAAATTGACGGCCAATCGTCGTTCAACAGATTACAAGGAAAGATTTGATAGGGGGGAGGTGAGACCGTCTCGCATTCTATTGTCTCCCACCACAGAACCTGTTAGATATCATGAGATTAAATCAGTCAGACCAGGGAGTAGTAGGCCAACTTCTCCTTCTATGATCAGAGCTTCTCAGGTGCCATCTCTTCAGCAATTAAAAGACATTGCATTTCCAAGTTCATTGAGTGCTATTCAAAATGCGTGGAAGCCTGCTATTGGGGCACCCCCATCCCCACCGCTGGGACATTCAAGACCTACATCACCATATTCAAGGAGGCCAAGCCCTCCACGCTCAACAACTCCAGGATTTTCAAAGACTGTTATTGATAGTCTCAAGAAGTCAAATGAGACGTTGACTCAAGAAAATTCAAGGCTATATACCCAGGTATGTACTCGTTTTCTTTCTAAATCATCATTTTTGTTTTGTCATTGCAATATTAATATGTACTTTTTATTAGAAGCCTACGTCCAAAGAAACTTGGTTTATTCATATAAATTATACCCTCCTGTCTTTTTCAGATTAATAGTTTAAAGCAGAAAGTTGATTCTCAAGATACAAGCATTCGCGATTTGTGCAATAATATGAGTGAAGTGGCTTCATTTATTGAAGAAGAGTCCTCCAAGTGCAAAATAGCAAAGAAATTAGTTACCACAATAACAGACCAGGTACTCCAAATATATTACCATTTGAGTAAATTCATTTTGTTTGATAGCTTATTTAAACGCCTGGAAAGAACGCTTTTTATGTAATTGGTAGGCGTCACTAATTTTTTTTCCAGGTTTGTGAAGAGCAGTTATTTTATTAAACCAAATAAGCAGCCTTCTAAGATCTGAATATATCAAATTGTTGATTATTGTATCCTTCAGTTTGATAAAGTCTTAAACATCTGTTGTCTGCGCCACAGGAGCACGAAATCAGTTACCTTCTTAACATATATCTCATAACCGCTTGACATGAATTGCTAGCCAATGATTCAAATACTAGTGACGCATGTTGATTAATGTAAATTTCTTCCACTTGGTTTTTCAGTTGAAGGAAATGTCTGTGAAACTGCCACCTGAGATAGTCGATGGTGAAACTCTTAAAGCCATGTATGCCCAAGCTGAAGCCTTCTTAAATATGGCCGAGACATCAAAAATTCCATCTTTGCCTACGAGTCGTGAAATATCTAACAATCTAAGTGCACCCAATAATGTATCTACTCCCTCACTTGATGAATCTACAAATAGGATAGAAGTCAATTTAGATGCTTCAGGAATGGACTTAATGCAGGAAAATGTAAATAATATTCTGGAAAGTCAGAGAACTTCTGCTAATACAAGGGAAACCGTTTCTCAAAGTTCAGAAAATGGTTCTAGACCTTCAATATCTTCAACTCCACCTGTTTCAAGCAAAGAGGAAGTTATTGAGCAGTTCGAACCTGGTGTCTATATAACTTTTGTTGTGCTTCCAAATAATACCAAGATTTTCAAACGCGTTAGATTCAGGTATCGAACTCTAACAGCAGTTGCATTTGAATTATTAAAGCTGCATTTACAACACTACATAGCATCTCCCCTGCAACACTATGTTGAAATCTATATTGGAAAAATATATGTAGGGGCCTAGGGCATGGATGAATGCGTTATTAACGGTTGCTTTGAATACTTTAATGCATTTATTTTCCTTGCTTGTCTCACTTCACTGAAAATCACAATCCACTGCAGCAAGAGAAAGTTTGGTGGTAAGGAAGCAGAAAACTGGTGGAGTAATAACAAAGACAGGGTGCTTAGGAGGTACTCAACAACAAGCAGCTCTATTCCAACTGGTTCGCCCAAAATTCAAGGCTCTACAAAGGAAAGCAATGACGCTCCATCGACTTCGAAAGTGGATGAATAGAAATCCAAAGGATTGCTTTAGAATGACCTTACTTGAACATGATCAATATAGGTTGTACAAGTGTGTGTCCTTGGGTTCGATCACTCAAATCCAGAATAAGACAATCGTCGAAGGTTAGTTCCCTTTGGACGCTCGAAAAAACCTCACTGCGAACTGTTTCTCCATTCATTTTGTTCATTTTATTTTCAGCATCTCCATTTTTTTTGGATGCGTCATATTTTTTCTAATCGTTTCTGATGATGAGGATGATCACATTACTATAATAGAAGAGGAAAAAATGGCTATAATTTAGTGCGCATTGATCGAGTCTCTGTGAAGCTCCATTTCTTGAGTCTTCTTTCTAAAAGTGCTCCAGGTTCCCTTTTGATTTGGTGAACCGTTAAATTCAACAAGTTTTCCTTCTAGTTCAGGGCATTATTATATATAGCTTTAAACTCACTGTTACAGATTGTATACGGAACTTGGAATTGTCATCCAAAAACTGTTGTAGTTCATGTTTGTTGAAAAGATATATTTTTTCTACTTCGTGTGTCATTGTTATTCCTTGTGGTATATTAGATAATATGAAATTTTACCTCAAAATCTAGTCAGTAACATGCCCCCTCAAGATGGTCTCATATTGAGAAGACCATCTTGGATTTTAATTCGAATTTGTGGACTAAAATACTCTTTTTGGGTAGGATTTGAATTTTTTGAATCAAATATTGGCCTTTTTTTTTCTTTTTTTTTTTTGTCGCTTGGTTTTGGGTTGGTTTTATCCACTTGTGTTGTATCCATTTTTTGGGATCAAAGCCCTTCAATTTAGTGGCTGGCTATCCATTCACGTTGGTTGAGTCAATTTTTACTATATGTGCGTTTTTTAAAATTTTGACATTAGTATCATTTTGTTTCTTTTTTTATCTCATTAATTGAATTGATGTTTTTATAATATAATTTAAATATTTTTAAAAAATGAATTTATTAAAATTGACCGAAATGTATATATGTGTGTGTATATATATATATATATATATATATTTTTTTTTTTTTTTTTTTTTTTTTTTTTTAAGAACTTGAGATCAGTCCTTACAAATGATATTTGAGCAAGACTTCAGCAAAATAATCATAAGTATGACAA
>JBBMEG010000015.1:7431434-7446153 GCA_037832605.1 Cyclanthera cordifolia | reverse complement strand
TTCGATCCTACACATAGATATTAAAATATTAGTTTTATAACAAACTAAATTTTAGCTTTCTTCAATTTATGAATTTCATCAACTATAGAGACAAAATGTATAATTTGGTATGGTTATAACTCGAATTCCTCTAACTAAAGTAACAAATAATAATATGGAAGTCTTTGTCTCTCTTTAAGTTGTGTAGAGGTAAATGATGCTCGAGATGAGAAAGATGTTGAAAATAAATATTCATGATTAAAAAATATTTAATTAGAATTGATTTCAATAATGTACAATATTTTTTGGTGACTCAATCCTATTAACTTCACACTTAACATGGAGTACTATTTTGGTTGGCTAATTGGGTGACTTCCTAAAATTTTTTTTTAAATGTTATGAAGTTGAAGAAGAGTCATTCTTTCATTAGGATCGATCATTATCCCTTTCTTTAGTGAGATCCTACTCTTCGACAAATGAGATAAATGTTAGATTACTCCAAAAAAACTATTGAAAAAAAACCACAAAATGGGTTGGTGAGGGTAGTTTTAGGTTTATTCTTTTTAGAGTCTCAATTTACCATCATGGATAATACCATGATACAAACTAGTTCTACAAATAAATTAGGTCTTATTTTAGGTTATTCTTTTTTGATTAATCGCACTCAAATATGTGAAGTAGTGTATTTTTTTTTTTAAATATGTGAAGTAGTGTTTTTTTTTTTTTGGTCAAAACAGTAGTAGCTCAACCGTCACTGTATATCAAATCACGAATTCGAATCCTTTACTCATGTAATCTTAAAAAAAAAAAAAAAACTTATCCATTAAAAAAAAAAAAACTGATTAATGGGATAAAATGCAGACAAAACATTTAATTTATTTGATGGAATAATACAACAATTGGTTAATTATTTTGTAATCGCAGCCTCCATTCGCTTGACCATGGACCTCAATCCCACTTCGTACTTCTTCACCAGATCCTCCCGCTTCAAACCTTCAACCGGCTCAACGGCGAAACGCCACTCAATCACGCCGCCGCCGCCGTCTCCTCCCTGCGCCACCTCGATCACCGCCGCGTACGATTTGAATCCGATGTTGCTATCCACGATCTCGTAGCATATGCGGCGGCGCTCGTCGTCCACCTCCACCAACCGCTCTTTCGACCAGCTAACGGCGCAATCGGAGCCGGCGGCGGAGGGAATGGAGAATCCGGAGCAGAGTCGAACGCAGCCGGCCTCGCCGTTGATGCCGGAAAGTCCGTAACAGTTGGCTAGGGTTGGAAACCATTTGTGGAAATTGAAGAAATCCTTGAGCATCGGCCATATCTGGTCCGCGGCGGCGACTGTTAATGCCTCTGAAACTCGGCCTTCCCACTTTGCTACAGAGATTTCCGCCATTGGAGAGAGGGTAGAATCGAATGCGAGGTCCTTTCCCCTTTTCTTCTCGTTTTCTGTTCTGGAATTGGTTGGGAATTTTTGTCATTGTTCGTTGCACTGCTGACAAATGTTGGCGTTTGGATTTCAGTTTTTGTCTTTTTATTTTATTTTTTTATTTAGTAATAAATAATGTTGTATTAGGGATTGGTTGATGGTTAGTGGTGTGGTTGGGTTTAAATGAAAATCATAAATAATGAAAAACAAAACTTTTGGTCCTTGGAGCTATGTGGACTTTCAAAAGCTTGGTAACAATGGAGATGTCCGTACCGAGCTCGAGGAGAGTGGAACGCCTAGATAGGCCCACAAACACCATTTTATTCATTTATATGCATAAAGTTTTAGAAATATATATTTTGATGGATATTTTTCTCACATACTTAACTTTTAAATTGAAACTAACTAATATTTATTTTAATTATTGACAAATTTTTTCTAAAATTTAGTGAATTGAATTAACATTAAGAAAGTTCGTAAATTTGGGAATAACAAGAAAAATAAAATTAAGTGGCGAATAATTCCTTTAAATCTTGTCCAAGCAATGTGATGGTGGGGCTCGTCCAACCCTAGGCTTACCATTCACTCTACTTGGTGTGGCCCCTTATCTGCCCGACAACCTGATTAGTGCAATTGTGTGGCTCATAAACGTGACATCTCCTTGAGGGTCTTAGGAAAAACTGCAACAGCAACGACACAAGGCCAGTGATGATAAATTATAGACTAATCATAAACATTAGACTAAACCCAAATTTTCATGTAATGTAGACATAAGAGATCACATACTCATATCATACAAATGTCTAACTCTATTATTTTGCAGGTGCTCGTTCTCGATACAAATTCATAGGTTAGACCCATACACCATTATATACTGACATCAATCATCTCTATGTTTTAAAATTGAACAAATTTGTTCTTGACATTTTATCATTGAAATTCCAAAATCACATGATGTATTCTTGAATAAGATGATTACTAACTAATAATTTTAAATTTCAATATATTCGTTAAAAGATTATTTTATATTTGACGTGAATTTAATTTTTAAAAGAAAACGTGTAAAAATAAACTAAAATATGAACAAGAACTAAAAACTAAGTATTATTAAAATATCAATTTTAAAATATATGGAGATCAAACCGAAACACAACTCTAACTCATACTAAAATAATAATTTTTCTCCTTAGTTTTTAGAAAAAATTGATTGGAAATAATAACAATATTAGAGTTTATATAAAAACATAACAATATTTGAGAATTTAAAAATGAAAACCTACTAACACTCAAATTTGTAAAAAGTGTATAATTTTAAAATATATGAATCAAACAAAAAAGAAATTACTAAAAAAATAACGTAGTCTTTCGAAAATATGCATATTTAACAAATTTATCAAATTTGCATATTTATTCATGGTGTTTTATATATATATATATAAGAGATTTTTATACTTTTACCATATTGCCCTTTATATCTATATTTGTTTAAAAAAAATGCCATGATTATAGAGATTTATTGGCACTTTTAATTTCTAAAAGGTTGGATTCCAATTTTTTTATACATGCTTTTTTAATTATTTTTTCTCGTACCTTTTGAAATCTCTTCCAACTAGAGTTGATTTTCACTCATCTCCTCTTTATTTCTTTGGAGGTCGATTCTTCGTCAATTATATATATATATAATTTCCATGATTGGTAGCTGAGTGATATGAATTGGGTACTAAATTGCGACATTTTGGTACTAGTGGTTAAATTGCATGTTGATTTATAAAAGTTTGATTCGATTTTGAAATAGTTTTTAAATACATTTGATGCATGATCTGAGTTTTATTCATGACTTTTCTTGTATCAAGCTCCGTTAGACTCTTTTATGAGTAAAACTAAATGACATGTTTTCTTAGTAATAATATGGAATTCAACTTCTGCTAATATAATACTGTATAATATTTGTCTGTACGGAAATGTATTACAACATATTATGAATATTTTGTAATAGTAATATTGTATAATATGTCATGGTAAATAACGAATACTCGTACGGCGTGTTAATTATTTTATAGCGTATTATTTATGTCTATAGTTTTTTATATGATGCATATTATTTTGTTATACGACATCTACTTTATTGTGTGATACGTATCATAAGCGTTTGAATTATTGAACTTTTTGATACAACAAAGTGTAATATGAAAATTTATACTTCTAAAACATATTATAAAAATATTGAGTAATGTAAACACAATAAAGTATTATAAAATGATACTGAGGTTAAAATAGTACTCTTTTATAACAAAGATCTATAAGACATTGAAAAATGTATTACTCTGAACTAAAGTTTTTTGTACTTGCATTTCATGAAGGTGGCATCGACACTTAAAACAAGTCAACAATAGTTCCATCTGTATATTGATGAGATAATGTATGAAAATAATATAAAAATTTTATATCAGAAGTGTATTCAAAGTTTATTTTATAATTTGTATTGTAATATATAATGTCATACATTATTATACCAACTATAATATATAATAGACTTGAAAAATGAATATAATACCTGTATTTTTCTTGTGAAGCGTGTCTCCATATTGAAGAAAGCTTTGCATATTATTCTTCAAGAGTAGTGTAAAATTATTGTAATCTTGTAAATGTGAAAGCAAAATTCTACATTTAATTAATAAGAAGCTGAGCAAAATCATTAAAAAAAAAATTTATTGAAATGAATAAAGGGAAAAAGATGGAAATGGAAAAGGAAAATTAAAAAGTACTTAAAAGGAAAGACAAAAAAAAAAAAAAAAAAAAAAAGTGGATATGAAATTTTTTTTTTTGGTGTCATGAACAAGTAAAATTAATGAGGGTTATGGAAGTTTTCTCAAATAAAAACGACATTCAAAATTCAATTAGTTTTACGATATTAATGTGCATCAATGAATGTAAAATATCATCGATTTAATATTTCACTTCGTTAATTAGTTAACAAAATTATTTTGAAACTGTGCTTCATATTTTATCAAGTTATTATACAGAAGAAAAAAGTTTAAAAAATATTTTCAATAAAAAATTTAAAATATATATTAATGAAATTTGATTCAATAATCTTGACACTTTTAATACAAACAAATACAAAATGTAAACATATTTCTAAAATTTATAAAGTAAGGAGTCAGTGTTGTTAATAAAAAATATTAATTAAATAATATAATTAGAACTAATTTTAAGTTTTTTTTTTAACTCACAAAACTAGCAAAATCTATAAAATAATTATAAATTTAGTCACTTTCAAATAAAAATTACAAATGTAGTCATTGTATTAATGAGTATTATCGCCTACTTTATTATAATACAATATTAATGACTATATATGCAAATATTTTAAAATTTCACTACACATGCAATTGTTTTGTGAGAATAATACATTCACTACATTTTTTTATAGATTAAAATATAACATTTGAAAGTTCATGGACGCAGATGAAACAAATTCGAAAGTATAGCGACTAAAATTTGACATTTGAAAATTTACATTCAAAAGGAACAAAACTCAAAATTTATGGACCAAAATTGTATTTTGACAAAAGTTTAATTATTATATGAATTGATTATATTTTAGCACGTCTTTGAATGTCGAATATGAAAGGACGATTAAAAATTATATGTTTTAATCAATAATACTATAATCTCTGAACAACTCGATAAGTTAATAATTATTCAATTGATAATATACATTATTTGCAAATTATAAAATTTTAACATTATCCAATTAAAATTTGTTTACATAATAGAGTTTCCCATTTAAAAATTTGAGTCAGCAACATTTTAGACATGTTAAAGCCGTGTGTTGTCATTTTCGCCAACCCGTACTGTGTAGTGAGGGGTGTTTGATTTGAAGGAGAGGAAGAGGTAAAATTAGACTCTTTATTTATTTTTGTAACTTTCAAACTTCTCTTCCATATTTTCTCGACTTCTCTTCTATGTTTCATGAACTTTCAAATCAAATTTTATATCAAATTTCATATAAAATAAACATGTTATCTCATAAAACAAATCTAAAAAAAAAAAAAAAAAACTCAACCTCTTTTGTGTAAAAACATCAATTCCCAAAATAAAATACTTCATATCTTGAAATAACTAAATTTCTTCTTATTCCTCTTTAGGGTGTTCATACATTTTTCGAAAATCGATTCGACCGTATTAAGCTCGGTCGGTCGGTTTCCAAGTATATGTTAGTCGGCTCGATTAAAAAAAATTTTAACTAATTTTTCGATCGGTTAAACCGATTGGTTCGGTTGATTGGTTAATAAGATTGTTCTTTATATAATATTAGTAATTTTCATATATTTAATTATATTTATTATTAAATTATTGTAAAATTAACTTCATTTTTTAATTGTTTCTAAAATGTATTGAGGGTAAATTATAGATTTAGTACTTAGGATTTCACGAAACTTAGAATTTAGTTTCTATGGTTTGAAAATCTAGAATTCAGTCCGTATGATTTGACGAAATATATAATTTAGTTCTTATAGTTTGAAGAAATATAAAATTTAGTTTTATTGTTTGAAGAAAAAGAATTTAGTCCCTATTGTTTGAAGAAATATAATTTATGTTTGATAAAATCTAAAAAATAGTTCGTGTTCTTCGTAAAACATAAGCCAATTAAGTATAAATGTGATTAATAGTATGAATTATGCATTTTTTTTGTCAAACCAATTACTTATCTCACACTCTCATTATTAACTACAAAAATAACTATCTTGTATGTATTTTATTCACAATAATTACAAACGACAGACTATTTTTTAGATTTTATCAAATCTTAGGGACTAAATTCTAATTTTTCAAACCATATAGATTAAATTGATTTTTTTTCTTCAAATTATAGGGACTAAAATCTAGATTTTAAACCATAAAGACTAATTTTTAGCTTTCATCAAACTTTACGGACTAAGTTTATAATTTACTCGAGTATTTATTATGTTCATATTTTCAAAATTAATTTTCAAAGCTTTAATAAAAAGGGGTATGATGAATATATATTTTATAAATTAAAGAAAAGAAAAGAAAAATGTAAAATAACTCAACATACAAAATCGACCGACTTAACCGACCAACCAACCGTTCGGTTCAATTTATTTTCAAGTAGATCGACTCAATGTCAACTTTCATCAAAAACCGACACGGAAGGACGGATGAATACTCTTATTCCTCCTATTCTTCCTCTTCACTCCTCTAATCCATCCCAAAATCCAAACACCCTCTTTTATTAGGGTTTAATCAGACCCAACTATTATCTTTCCCGCTATTTTTTTCCTTCCTCTTCTTCTATCGATCTTCTCCGCTGCCGAAACCCTAGTAGAGCTCAGTACCCAACTCACTTTCAGGCGAGTAGAAGCTGCAGAAATGCCAGCTCTCGCTTCTGATTCGTCCACCGGCGGCGCTTTAGTTTTGTCCTCTTCGGAGGCCCAAGAGGTGATCTACCCAATCCGGCACGAAGTCAAGGCTCCAATAGCTCGATTATCCATTTCCTGGGCCAGAGGCAACTCCTTCCGCGTTTCCATTTTCAGGCAGCAGTGTGGCCAAAATTCTACACTTTCTGATGATAGTGAAGTTGGCGGGCAAATTTTGGAGGTGAAGATCCGGAATGGGGATGGAGAAGTTAGTGCTGCGGAGTTTCGGAGGATTGCGTATGGTTCAGTTTCCCCATTTGCTCTTCTTCAGAGTAGAAAGAATATGGCTTTGGGCTTGTCGAAGATGTCCATGGGTTTGTCTCAGTTTAATCCGGACGGGTAATCAGAAATTCGTAGTTTCATCTGGTGAATTGTATTCTCTGTACGATAACTAGATTTTCTACGAATAATGTATATTGCAGTATGAATTGGAATTGGAACGCGTTCTGTTTATTTTATGTATTTTAAATATCTCTGACGCAAGTGTTGAGTCAATCCTCTGCTAATTAGAGGGGACTTTTTTTTGAAAACAGGTGGGAATATGTAGCGGAGTATAGCAAGGACGTGAGTTCAATTCTTGGTAACCCGAAGTCACTTCCTAGCTCGGCTATTGAGGATCCACTGGAAGTTTTTAAGGTGAGTTTGTGTGTTTGGAGTTTCATTTAGTTTACTTTGGAAATTACTGATGCGAAGTTTTTTTTTTATTATGCATAAGTAATCTCATTAATGTTTAAAGAAACTCTTTAGAAAGTCGAGCCTACTTGTTTGAAAGCTGCTTGGGAGCTGATGGATGTGTTTTATGCAGACAAGCAGTCTCGTTGGTGGCTTAATGAACGCCTGGTTGATTGGTTAGCTGTATTGATCTTCCCGTCTTTCTCATTATTTTCTGTAAAATCTTATATTGGCAATTTCCTACTTAAGGTAATAATTATCTGTTCATATTTCGTACTTGTCTTTTTCATGGCAGGAATATGATAGCGTGCTCTCAACTACACAATCAACTGTCTATAAAAAACTTGTTGATTTTCAAACAGGACTTGATAACTTACAGGTTCTCCACATTTTGTTCCACCATTTACCGATCTATGTTCATTTTAATTACCGATGTGCTTGTCAGGCTTTTATTCCATCTTGCGTGTTGTGTATCCTATGGTACACAAAATCCATACATAACCATCCTCTTAGCCAGATTAAAGCATTTATTTTAATCTTTGTAACACATTAAAGCTTTTTTTCACATCCCAATTTTCTCACCAGCGTCACCTCACGGTTATACCTAGCCAACCTCCTAGCCGTAATAAAGCATCATGTCAGTACTAGTCTTATCTTAGAAGTTAGTTATACGGTGCACCTCTTTCTGCTGCGCAGCATTGGTACTAGCTTTTTTGCAATTTTTCTGTGTGTAGACTTACTACTATCTGCTTTGTTGCTGGAGAGGGTGAATGAAACATATTTCCAATGGGATACTAAGCAGAATTGTTATAGTGGTTTTCTATATTATATTTTCTGCTTTCCTATTATATCTTCTGCTTTGGCAGACTTCATAAATAAAGTCTTTTGGTGAAGTCGGCCTTGTATGATTATTGTTATTGTTTCCATACTATGAATTTGGTTATGTTCCTTGATATTTGAAAACGTCAGCATTCATTGTTCTTTTTTTATTATTGGTGGTGATTATCTATGATATTTTTATATTTTTTTAATGTCAAGGTAGTTGAGGACAATCCAAGTTATTGGGATGTGATTTCATCAGCATTAGCAGTTGGCTGGCAAGAAATTGTGGTAAGTGGTAGTGGTTATTGGATATTCACCTTGCATTCCTTTGTTCATACCTATTAACGGTCCAGTATATGAAATTACACAATGATTTAAAATAGAAGTAATGCTTGTTTTACTTGTAGGTAAAAATGTTGCACCTACATGGATCTTATCAGCTGGATCAGCTTAGCAATCGGGAGGTTTGTCAGAAACTTCTGTTGCTCATCAATTGCAAAAAACCCATATATGATGTGTGAATTGTTTGATGTATGACTTGCTGTTACAGCTCATTAAAATTTATGTATGAATCATCATAACAAACAAGAACTCATTATAGGGTTATTCTTAAAGTAGAGTTTGTCCATGACACCTTACTGGGGAAGGAACTTATGAAGATGACATTTTTACTTAAGAAATTAACCTGAGTTTATATATCAACGGAATTGTTTCTCATTTAAACAAAATACTTTAGAACTTAGGACACAAGTGTATAATACATAGAACAGATCTTGTTCAACTAAGGTAGTAGAATGAAGTTCATGCCAAGCATACATTCACCGGCCGGTGGTTACTAGTTTTAATGAATGGGTTATAGTCCATAGAGTTTTGTAAGTAAATGCAAATTAAATTTCTAACAATTTTTTTATAGAAGAAATTCTAGAAATTTTGAGGCAGGCTTCGTGGATAAATGAAACATTCTATAAAGAGGGAGTTAAGATTATGACCATATTGTTTAGATTGGAATGTTATTGATGAGTAAAATAGGAGAGGATTTACTGAAATGTCCATTTTCGAATTGATCTTTCATAATGACAAGCGTGTCTTAAGATTTTGACATGATATAATTAAAACCCAAGGAGAATATGTGTTCCCTGGTGATGGATTATTTCGTAGTTTATCAAACTTTGTCATGTAACTTCTTGTCCTCATTTCTGTTTTTGGCCAGAATGAGCAGTTTATTCCTACTTGTATGTGGTGATTGTGTTTTCTTGTATTTTTTCAATAGTGTATCTCTAAATTTAATAGGAATATTGTGCCATTGTATTTTTTCAAAAGTGCATCTCTAAATTTAATAAGAATATTGTGCCAATAGAAATGTCGCTGTATAACTTTATCCGATACCTAATGAATGACTTTATCCGATTCCTAATGAATGACAGACAGAGAATGGACTGGTAGAGGCAGTGGCGGTTCTCATTTCAAAAATGCCACGTATGCGCCCCGAGTTGGATTCTGGTAGACTTGGTGAATGCTACAAAACCAAGCCTGATTTTACCAAGGTATGTTAAATTAAATTTAAAATTTTACACGCCTTGGTGTGAAAAACATTGATTAAGAAATTCATGTTGTTCTATAGGCATGGGAAAAATGGCGGTCACAAATAACCAAGTTGGACGGCAGTGCATTTTGGGTTCAGTGTGCTCATGTTCAGACCAGAGAAGGTTTGAGGAATATGCTTCAGATCATTCTAGGAAATGTTGAGAGCCTTAGTGGTTCAACCTGCAACTGGATGGAGCTGTATATCTCCCAGCTTTTATATATTAGACCATTCACGATGGTAATATTCATCTGCATGATACAGAGTTCTATTTAGTTGCCCTCTTTTAGAATAACCTGACACTGAGTTTCTGCATCGTGCGCTTTCCCTTTAAGAGGCTAATATCTATTTTGGTTTAGTCAGGGTCTTGAAAGCATGTACAACCTGGCAGAAAAATGTATGCAGTTAAAACCAGCTTCTAATACTGATCGCTTGATGGGACTAATGATTGGAATTCTTGGAGAAAGTACAGAGGTAAGAAGTGTGGAATATGTGTTATGATTTTCTATTCTTCACTTAAGGGGGTTCTCTGTCATGGTTCAGGTTGTTTTAGCGGAGTGTTCTAGAGGATTTGGCCCCTGGTGAGCTACAGTATCCTTATATTTGGTTCCTATGCTCTGGATTTGCATTAATGCATAGAGTTTAAAGCTTTTTAGTTCTGTATTTTGGTAGGATGGTTACACATGCCATGGAATTGTTGACTGAAGAGAGTGATCAAGCAGAAACTCTTTTACATGAGGAGCTCTACGATCTTGGGGGAATTAGCATAGAGGAACTTCATAGACTTGTTTATGCCCAAGTTCTCTGTTCACACGCATTTACTTGGCAGGTTTATAGTTCTGTGGCTGAATTTGTTTGTGATGGGCTTGTCTTAAAAGTTTTGGAGAAGGATCTCATGAATAGTTCTATTCATGAAGTAGATTGTTTATTGAGATGCTGTATTACACTATTTATTTTTTTCTCATTGGAATGTTCCTATATTTGGGAGATAAATATTTAGAAAGTTTAAGTAGGTAGGTAGTGAGAGAAAAAAGAATCCTGAAAGACATTTTTAGCTGTTTAAATTAGACTATTTAACTTTCTCAAACCCCCCATTCCCGAAGACTCTTGACAATTGGCTTGCCTACAATTTCTTGTCTTGTTCAAGCTGTTTGTTTATATTTATTTGTACAAGGCTGTGAAAATTCTAGCCCCAATGGCATCAACTAATCCTCGTGTTTGGTACTTTTTTTGTCTCAGATAGCTCCAATTTACTTGACATCATGTGCAAAGCAGGGAATTGGTTTCTTAGAGACACTGTTATACAATCAACCTGTTCAACATAATGGGATGCTACTTAAGGTGAGCACTAGGCGTTTTAGTACAAAGTTTTATATATGTTGAGTTTCTGCTTGATTTGGTTTTATTTTATCGTTTGAAATGTGAAATTTTGACATGGTTTGGTCTCTTTCTAGAACTTAGAGATATGTCGTTTATACGATCTCGACAGTCTTAGTTCGAACATAATGAAGGTATGTTTCAGTTTTCCTGCATAGTTTACTACTTTTCAATTGCCTACAACCAGGCAACGTTTGTAGACACTTCAAATATTCTAGGAGCTCATTTATTTACATGCACGGACATTCCCAAAATAAATATGCATTCTAATGGTCAGATTGCCGGAGTTTACCATTGGAAACATGGTCGGAAGGGCTGTGGAGTTTTTTGGCTTCGGCAAGCTAGGGATGAAGTTCGTCTTAACAAGATTGCCCAGCAATTGTTTGATTCAGTTGGAAAATCCATATCTGATGAAAGTTTCAAGGTAATGAAGTTATCTAAATCCAGTTGGTGTAGTTTGGCTTCTGAGAAAAGTGTTTTTGAGTGAAGCACTTATTGTATAAGCATGTTTCAGAAATAATTAGTAAAACCACTCGAAATTTTGTAACCAAATGCTATAATATTTCTTAGAAAAGTGTCTTAGCATATTCAGCCATTTATCTGTTTTACAGCAATGGGAAGGATTAATCGAATTGTTGGGTTCTGAATCTAAAAATACTGGAGGCCTTGAGTTTCTCCACAAGTATGCTTCATTCCTTTGCTTTTTCTTTCAATATTTTTTTTCTTCTTATCTAACCAATGTTGGATTCAGGTACAGGGATTTCAAAAAATCGCTTCATCAAGTTCTTCATAAGGGGAAAACTACCGGTGTTGCACAGTCTGCTGTAGACTCTCTCATTGCGGTATTACTCTTAACCTTTCCTTTCCCTTTTAAGAGCACATGACACGCTTCAATTGAATTAATTCAAAATCATTTTTAACATTTTCAAGACTATGGTTGGGCTAGTCTTTTGAACCTAATAACCAACACTTTGGGCAGTGTTCTTTCTTTCTTTTCCTTTTTTTTTTTTCTTTTTTTAATGGCTTTTTCTCTTCTGTGAGGTCACACTAAATTTTCTTATAAAAAAAAACAAGAAATAGTAGAGTTGGAGTGAGAATTAAAAAAAAAACTACTAAGGTTAGTAAATGTTATGTTACCAATGAGAAAAACTTAACTGTTATCTTGATGTATTATTGATATTGACCACAAGATCTGTGGTTCGAGCTTCCAATCGTCTGTTGTATTAAAAAGTTTATTTTTATAGTTAATAAAGAAAAAACCCCTAAATGGAAGGATTTTCATGTTAGGGTTAGTGTTGGAGATACTCACATTGTCACATTTATCCCATATTGGAAAGATGAGGATTTTTTAACACATGTATATGATACGTGGGCTATTCTCCTTACTACCAAATTGGTTTTGAGATGAATGCTTACACTATTTAATACGGTATCAATGCTTCATGTGGGTTATTGGTCCCAAAATTCTAATTTGACCCTTAAACCCCACCCAAGCAAGCAAGCAAAAAAACTTAAGTGGGTATTTGATCTAGAAAATTTGGATTCGAGTTAAGCGAGTAAGCGAAAGAGGGTATTTCAGTCCACAAATTTGGATCTAATACAAGATGGTATTTTCTTATGTTGGAGATACTCATCTTGTCCTTTGTCCCACATTAGAAATATGAGGGGACTATGCCCCTCATACCAATTGGTTTTGAAATAAATGCTCATATTATCTAATAGTTAAATTTTGACTATTAATCACAGGAGGCTGCATGCATTTTTAACTGAGGTGCTCAAGGCGCAAGGCAAGGAACTAGACCTATGCCTTGAGCTTAGATGGGAGCCTGAGTCTTTCAAAACACTGATTTTGTGGACTTAATTAAGTCTAATTAAAAATATTGAAATAGACCGGAGATTGTAGATTATTTCCTTATATCACCCTTTGCATTTTATCTGCAACTCAAATTGATTGAACCTCTTAGGCACTAATATCATGTGATTCTGCAGCTTATGAAGAACCCCTCAACACCTCAACGATTTTGGCTACCAATTTTAAATGACTCGGTACTTATATTTCATATTTACTTGTTCTTCAAGTTGTATGTAGCTACAATCATATAATTACAACTTCACCACTGTGCAGTTGAAGCTTATTGATTGGCACCAAGGTCCTCTACTAAACGCTGAGCAGACCAATCTTTTGTTAAACAAGCTACAAGAGCTGTCAATGGCAAGGCTGCGACCTGACTTTGTCGAATCGGACTTACCACCGCTGGCGTTGAGCTCCATTAGGTTGGCTCTCGCTAAAAATCTTGGTCGTGCTTTTCTGGAAGGGTGAGGATGACGATGTTGACTACATCTCGGTCGGTCGATTCCATGCCTCAGATGGCTGTAGTTATCAGTTGCCATCAGCAAAATTATGATGGTACAGTTCCTCATCAACATGTTTGTAGAAAGGCCACTATTTGTCAAGTACCAAAGTGTAATCTTGACATGGGAGTGGGACATGATGAAGATCATGTAATGCTTTATTATGCTTTCTTTAATAGTTGCTTCACTGGGTGGGTAATTATTGTACTTTGTTTAAATCTGACTTTTCTATTCCCCTGTGTATAGGAGCGCCTAAAATTAAATCTATCCTTTTTTTGTTTCTTCAATTTTGATCTGTTTTAAATTAGATAAAATATTATCAATTTTGTGTTAATCCAAAAGGCTATACTTAAGTTTTATTTATTTATTCTTATATTTTAGGTAAGTTTCTATTTTATCCTTTATTACTGGTATTTTAATTCTGTAATGCTCAATTTTAAACTATATATTTAGAATTATTTTTACTTATTTTTTTTTATGAAATAATTTATGTTGAAACTAATCATCTAATTTTGCCATCCGAAAATGTCAAAAATAGAAATGTTTAATCACATGTTCTATAACTTTTTTTTTTCTTCCATTATAATTTTACATTCTCATAGTATCCAATACTTTATTTTCTTTTTAACTAATCATTTCCTTCTCCTAATCGTTTTCCTTTCAATTCTTTCTAATAATTTTCATTCTTTCGCCATCGTTCTCATCCTCTTTTTCTCAATCATTTTCTATTAGTGCGATTTAAAACTTAATCTCTTAATTATTAGGTGGTATATTGCCAAAACTATGAGGATGTTGGTCGGGAGAGATGAGTTTTTAACAGGAAAAAAAGGAGTATTTTTTTGTCAGCTTTAAGTAAAATTTCTTTTTAAGTTCTTATACTTCAAAATCAAATACTTTTTCATTTCAACGATGTATAATTTTTTTTTTTTGGCTATACATGAAAAATATCCTTCAAAAATGAAAAAAAAGTGTCTATATATATATATATATATATATATTAAAAGCTTTGAATTACACTTGAAATATAGAATATATTTTGTATATTGCAATACAGACATCTTA
>JBBMEG010000015.1:7382914-7409387 GCA_037832605.1 Cyclanthera cordifolia | reverse complement strand
AATAAAATAAGAAAAACTTAGAACAGTAGAACATGGTCAATTGTAAGAGCACATAAATAATTTTTTTGAGGTTACACGAATGAAGATGGGAACTCAAGCCAATGACCGATCAGATGCTAGTGCATCTCTAATATCAACTGAATTAAATTCGCTTTGGCTAAGAGTAAGAGCACATAAATATTATTTGAACTAAAAAGACATATAAATATTGAGAGAATTCAATAACCTTAGTATTAAAATCATACTATGAGAAACCTAAAAAATGGTTAAAATATTATTTTAATAGATTTGTTTCATTTTTTCGAATTTCTTAATTCAATAATATGTTGTGAATCGTGTTGTGGCCTTTTTTTATTCATGAACATATATTAATACCGCTGAATAATTATTATTTTTGTCGTTTCATTATTAATCTTACTCAGGTACATAGTGTATTTTTAATAAAAAGTAAACTTATTTATTAAGACAAGTTTAAAGTTAATTCATTTGATTACTTTAATAAAACAATTATATTTCGAAAGAAAATTTAATAAAAAAATTGCGTGCTTTTTCTTAAAGTCAATAAAAAAAAAATCATAAATACAAATTTAAAGTTTTTTATTTGACAACTTTTAATACACTTTGATTATTTAGAAGAAATTTATATTAAAAAAAAAATCTTATCCTTAACGTTCACTATCAAACAAGTCAAATTTAAAAAAATAATTATAAATATAATCACTTTAAAAAAAATAGCAAATATAATCATTATATTAATAATTATTATTACTTATTTTTTTATAATACAATATTGACAAATAATATATACAAATATTTTAAAATTTATAATTATTTCATAAAAATATTACATACACCTCAATTTCCTAAGTTCAAAAGGTCTAAAGTCATAGAACATTTAAAAATACATCAATCATAATGAAATTTAAGAGTTTAAGATTAATAATAATAATAAAAAAAAAAGTGATGATCTTTTTTTTTCTATGATTGTACTATGATAATGATAATTTAACAATAAAGATTTTATCTTAACTCTCTCAAATAATGAAGGGGAGATGTTGTCCAATCTAACCCAATCCCATTCCATCTCTCTAATTACCTCTTCTTCTTTTTTTTTGTGTTTTTTAATGTTTGGATAAAACTGTTGCAGCTGATGTAAAGTAATAAATCAAAAGATTAAATGACAAGTAAGGTTGGAATTTTTAGAGTGATGTCTTATAAATGTTGATTATTTTTTCTTACCCACTCACATTCAAAACTTTAATCTATTATATATTTGGAGAGACATCACAAATAAATATAAAACTATAAAAATGCATACTACATTTTCTCTATTTGTAAATAAAAGAAGTTCAATTCTTCTAACTATGTGATTTGTTGACATATTATTGAACTAGAAAATATCTTTCATAAACGAAAGGGTCAGTGGATCAGTGATTTCATTGGTTGATATTAAAACAGTTCAACACCACATCATGCTATATTTTTGTTGGTATAAAATAGAATTTAAAATAGAATTCTAAGGTAATATTTGGATTGAGAGTTTAAGAGTATTTAGAATGATGATTTATTTTGAATAATTAAATAATAATTGCAATTAAAAGTTTGTTTGGATATAATTTTTAAGAGTACTTAAAATTAATATTTAGAATGAGAATTTATTTTGAATATTTAGAAATAATGATTACTAATGATTGCAGTCAAATGATTGTTTAGATCTAGTTGCTCGAGCATTTAGAATTAGTATGATTACACTAAAAAACTTGTTTGAATGTAGTCTTTAAGAGTATTCAAAATTAGCATTTAGAATGAGAATTTATTTTAAGTATTTAGAAGTAATGATTGCAATCAAAAAATCATTTCTATATAAATTTTTATGAGTATTTAGTAAATACTAATTTGAAAAATTACTTCAAAATTTCATTCCAAACATCCCTCAAAGGGTAAGTTCTATCCATTAAAAAAATAATAAATAAATAAATAAACTTAATTTTCAATTTCTACCCTCTCAAACATTTAAAATAAATTACAAAAAAAAAAAAAAAAAAAAATTGTTTTTTAACAATTATCAAAAGTGAACTTAGAAGAATAAAGTTGTAATTTAGGACAAACAATGTTTGGAGTGATGAAAAAGAATTAAAAGATGGAGATAGCTTCACAAGTTTGGGCAGCATAATGGTCATTATATCAATAACTAATTTATTTTTACTTCTCTTCCTTGATCTTTATATTTTTTTCGTAGCCAAACATGTCTTTAGTGTTTTTTTTTTTTTTTAATTAGAAAAATTATAATATATATATATATATATATATATATATATTCGTCTGTTATCAATACCAAGATAGAGATTGAAAAATCCAAAAAGCTGGCCTTTAAAAAAGTTACTACTTTTGGAATGAATAACAACAAGTACATTATTGTTTGAGCATCAGCTACCAATCTCAGCCAGCCAGGCAGGCGCAGTCAGCCACACACACACACACACACACAGAATTTCTTGTGCTGATATTTCCAATTAAAACTCCACCATCACAAGAACAGCAACAACTCAAGCTCTAATGTTTGAAGATTAGGGCAGAAAGAGATGCCAAATTTCTCACAATCCCATGTGACAGAATGAGACCAAACCCTCTCTGTTTTTCTTAAAACAACTAATTCATTGGTCGTTTAAGGATTTTGTGCTCTACTCTTTTTCTTATCTCTTCCTTTGTGTTTTTTCCTTTGTCCTCTTGCTTGCAGAAGACCTCCCTTAACTCATTTTCTTTGGAGAACAAAACAATTTCTCATCATGTGCTCTTTTCTTTTCTCTGTCCCTTTCTCTGTTATTTGACTTTCACTCATCAATCTGAGGCTGCAATTTGAGTTCTAATAGATATGTGCAATTTTCAATTATAAGTTAACCAACAAAGCGGTTGAGATGTTGAGTTCGATAACGCGATCAACTTACGCACACCTCGACTATTCTTACATCACAAAGTTTATGTAGAAAACCTGTATTTTCTCATGAGGTTGAAAAATATTAGATTATGTCGATTGGGGGGAACAGGGTAGTTGTCGACATGAATAACGGGGTTTGAAGTCTGCCCAAGTTTTTAAATGGTGTCGATTGCGGAACGGGTTGGAATCGATGATGTGTCGAACGAAGGGATTCGAGGGCTACCAAGACTTCTTGAATGGTGTATTAATATGCAGATTGAGCAAGATCAAGAGAGGTGGGGAAGGAGTATCTAAAACTAGTTATTAAGATTTTTCAATTATTTGAGATGAACATAATCTACAACTGTCCCAAGAAAAATTCTGGGGCAACCAAAATTAAATTCCCATATGGTTGGGTACATTACACCCCCTCTCTCATTCACTGCAAAATTCTTTAAGTTCTCCAACTTTTGAATGTGCATTTAATATGCTAAAAAGATTAAATTTTTCCCATTTTTTGAATAAAAAAGAAATAGAGAACACTGCTCAGATATTTCATCTCTACATTTCAGTGGTTTTGTGGCCACTAGTTTTTTGTTTTCCTGTAAAAATCTTAAGATGCAGATGGGACTCAATTAAAGGTGAAAAAAATAAAAATAATAATATTATTATTTAAAAAAAAAAAACCCTTGCCAAATCATGCAGAGCCACACACTCCCTGGTGCTGCCACATGCACTGGTCTCCCTTAACAATTTTCATTTTCCTCGGCTGATTCATAAACCCTAAATATTGAATAAACAAAATACCTTAATAAATCCAAGTGGGTTTTGTTTTGTTTTGTGAGATGTTTTGTTTTTTTTGCTGTAAAATTGAGATGGATGAATGTCCATTGATTCTTTGTAATCCAAGCAGTTGATCAATGGAGGTAGTAGTAAAACTCCAACCCAATGAAAGCGGCAGTACCTTGCAAGAATCCGACAATGTTATCCGAGAGGCAATCTCGGTTTGTAGAAACTCGAGATCTCCAAGCTATGCTTTTTGGGAAATCTCAGGTTTGAAACTCACCTGTGAACTTAACAGTAAAATTACTTGTTGTTTCACGGATTCAGGGTTTGAGATGAATGCCGGTGTAACATGTATACGGTGGGACGAACCTCTTATTCTCGGTTATCAAGAACGTGACACTGTTTGCGTATTAAAGACAGACAGGTGACAAGCTCCATGAAACATGTTGTCAGACGTGTATCTGATGGTAACCTCTCGGAAAATTGGTCTCTTTCTTTTGGTCAAAACATTTGGAGCTCCCATAGAGTCCTGCCATCACCAACGTACAGTTCCCATAATTTCTTTTCAATCTCTCTACCTACACACCAAAATCTTTCAAATAAATAAAATTATCATCAGATCTGCAACAGTAAGAACTGCAGTTAGTTACTGGAAATCCGACCCCGTGCCTCTACGATCTCCTGTTTAAGGAAAATGGTATCTAGCAGTTCGAAACTGTTTAAAAACAATGGGCAAATCTCACAGGTGTGGTTTTGTAATCTTCCACTGATTAAAAAAAAATGTTGCAGGATGGGAATGTGTCTTTTCTTTGTCCTGTTGAATTTTGTTTTCCCATGATGCAATGTTGCAAAGTAAATGGAATGATGACTTGATAAGTGGGGAAGAAAAAATGGTCTGTTTTGTTTGGTTTTTCAAGAGTGAAAAGAAAATTAGGTTTGAACTTTTAAGATGGGACCAGTTATTAATTAAGGTGTCATACTCCACTGGAGAAAATGGAAAAGAAGATAAAATTTTCATTGTATGAACAGGATTTGAGCCATAAACCTTGTCTCTTCTTAAATTATTGTAGTTTTGATCATCTCTGTAGTTTTGAAGTTTAGCACTATAAGGAAGGAAACTTTAATCAAGTAGTTCCTCTAGAAGTATGCTAGTAAAAGGTGAACGGGCTGGTGTTGGCGGGGTTTTTTCCTACATTTTTCTTCTCTTGTGGCTCAAAATGAAGTCGTCATCGTCGTCACTGTCATTCATGATCTTTTTCTTCGCTTTTGGATCGCCGTTCTTTGATGACTGCTGTGGCTTCTGTGAACTCTCTGGTCGGCTTGGTGGTTTTGATGATTTAATTGGAGTACCAGTCCTCTGTTCCTTTTGTCTTCGCAGTTTCTTCTCGTACGCTCTCTTAGCCTTTTCGGAAGATAGCATGCCATGCTCCATCATCCTAGTGATTTAAACTAGTTATTCCTACAGGTTTCTCAATGAAGAGTAATGCAGAGTGCAAAGTAATATACAGAATTAGATGGGTTTTTCAACCCCAAGACAATAAAGGAGACTCATCTCATTTAACAGACCAAAATAGCAAAAGGATACTAGCTCCATTCAAACCAAATTTATGTCGTATGGGGACGAGAAATCTCATGTTAACAATGAATATATCTACACACATAATAACGTAATTCAAAAAGTATACTTGTAATTAGGATGTTTGGACTAAATACTCTTAAAAAAACTACATCCAAACGAACTTTTGATTGCAATCATTACTTCTAAATACTTAAAATAAACTCTCATTCTAAATACTCTTACAAACTACATCCAAATAAGTTTGTGACTGCAATCATATTACTAATCATTACTTCTAAATACTCAAAATAAATACTCATTCTAAATACTCTTAAAATCTACATCCTTACAAATTTTTGACTGCAATCATTACTTCTAAATACTTAAAATAAATCTTCATTCTAAATATTAATTCTAGATATTCTTAAAAATTACATTCAAACAAGTTTTTTACTACAATCATTACTAACCAAGACATAGCTCTTTTAGTTAATTCAAATGTTCGAATTCCCCAGTTGAACTAGAAAAATTCGAACTATTCAAGAATAATTTACTTTTTTTTTTTTGCTATAGAAGGTTATATCTTGCCTCGTACATTATAAATTTGGTTACATTTTCAAATGCAGAGGCAAGCAGAGTATCTTGATCCTACAAGGGCTTCTACATTTGAATCCACTTTAAGAACTCTGCTGATTCCATCATAAGTTAGAACCATTGCACGAGAACTGAAGGCAATGATTGAAACGCCTTGAAATATGCTAATTATATTTTCATATTGGATTTTTATGCTAGGGTTAAATGATGTATTAGGATTTAATGAGACCTCTCAAAACTCTTATCCCTTTACTTAGCATTTTGAATTATTCACAATCTTTTAAATAAAATGATTTTTCTTTATTACCCATGAACAGAGCTAACACATTAGTGAAAGCACATAAATCTATGTTCTTTTGTCTCGTGTTTTTCTTTGATTGTTGTTTACTATAATTTCATAACAGCAACATGTGAGTTTTGAACTGAAGAATTAAAAGCTTGTTCTCCACTCACCTAGAATATCAATTTCCTACAACCTCGATTTTAACATTAAATCTCCCTAATATCAACCAGTAATTCATTAGGGGCTGTTTGTTTGGGTGTTTTATAGCGCTTTAGAAACGAGTTTTTATAATCACTGTGTAACAGCTTATACAAACGAACTATTACTACAATTTCTTTTTTAAAACTACTCAAAATAATCCCTCGTTTCTAATCACTCAAAAAAATCACTCCACAATTATTCATCCAAACCCCTACTTGGGAGATTACAATTCTTGGTGTACCACTCCCAACAATAAACAAGATAACACCAGAATGTCAGCCTGTGAATGAAGAACTCTCATTCTGGAAAAGAAATTACTTGCACCCAGCTCTGGCCATTTCTTATGGGTGAAAATTATTAAAAGGAAATAAGATAGTTTGATTAATAGCGAGTCAATTTAAGATGGCAAAGAACTAACGATGTTCGTACGAGCTTATACTTAACATAGTCTAACATTCTCATACTCATACTACTATTTATACTAATAATATATTACTTCTTACCCAAGTATCATAAATATTAATGGGTAAATTATAAATTTGGTTCCTATGGTTTGTAAAAAAGTTAGACTTTAGTCCTTGTGATTACAAATTTAGACTTTAGTCCCATGGTTAAAAATGTAGACTTTAGTCCCATGGTTAAAAATGTAGACTTTAGTCCCTATGGTTTTGAAAAATATAGAATTTAGTTCCTATAGTCGGGAGAAATATAGAATTTAGTCTCTATGGTTAAAAAAAAGATATAGTCCATGTTATTCAAAAATCATATGTGAATTAAGTTCAGAGATGTAACTTCTAATGTGAATGATGCGTTTTTTTTTGTCCAATTAATTACCTATCCACACACTCTCATCATTAAACGCATAAATAACTAACTTTTACATATTTTATTCACCAACAATTATGAACGACATACACTATTTTTCAGATTTTATCAAACTTTAGAGGCTAAATTCTAATTTTTCAAACCATAGAGACTAAATTGTATACTTCTTCTAACCATGAGACTAAATTCTAACTACTTTCAAACATAGGGGCTAAATTTATAATTTAGCCAATGGCCAATATTAATAGACTATTACTATTCCCTAGAACCATAAACATTGTGTCTAATAACTAAGTAAATTTAACTCATATTTCCCATGCCCCAACTTTCAAGTCTCATATCTCATATCTTGAGTATTAAAGAGCTAACACAACCATACCAACTTCCAAGTCTCATAACACATATCTTGAGTAGTGAGGAGCCAACACAACCATAAAACAAGATAAACACCTTTGAACTGCAATCTTATTGGGAGTGGAAGAAAGAAACACGTTCACTTAATCGCCGCTCCTCGAGCTCATGACATCTGCCCTCCCATATATCCATTGAATGGAGAGACTCGATGGGCCCAAATGCTAGCTCAAAGATGTATCGAAGATTTTTGTTTATCAAGTTATCCACTCGGATGCTTGAATCCAAAACCTTCATTGAGAAACTTCCTCAAACAGCCTAAATCCTTACTGCGAATACCACCCCTAGATGTGAATCTATGACCAATTGATTGCAACACTAAATTGATCTTTACCCTTCAAGAACAAACCTTAGCTATTGGTACAACAATATTCTCTACAAGTTAATTGCATATGTCAATGATTCACATTGCACTCTGAATAATGTATTCATCAAACTTAAGTTTTAAAATGAACAAATTCAGACAGTAGATATAATATGGGATCAGATGAAGGCTATTATATTCAATTCTGATAAATTCCATCATGAATATAAGCAAGGAAATATTAGCTCTCAACTGAAAAAATCAGGGCGAAGTTGGATTTGTTCTTATATAACAAGCTAGCATCTTGTCCAATCTACAAGTTGGATTTCTATCATCAATGCTGGATCAGACATGAAAAGTTACAGTCTTAACCCTATAGTTCCTTTTCCCAACATTAAGCAGGTGCAACTTAAAAATTGGAAGGTCAAAATATCATTTTGATCTCTAGACTTTCAAACGTCTAATTTTAGTCCCTGGACTTCCAAGTTTTTCCATTTTCATCCCTCGACTTTCAAAAGTTCAATTTTAGTCCCTAGACTTTAATAAAAGTTTAAAATTGGTCTTTATGATAAATTTAAAATTAATATTAAATGAAATTGGTTCAATAATGTTAATAATTTTAATACAAGTAAAAAAAAATAGGTGAACATATTTCTTAAGTTTATGTGATATATTTGTTAAGAAAAATTAACAAAAAAATATTATACAAAGACCAAATTTAACTTTTTTTGAAGACTAGGGACTAAAAATTGAACTAGAAGTTTAGGGAATCAAAATGGAACAAATGTAAAAGTTTAGGGACCAAAATGAAATAAACTTGAAAGTTAAGGGACTAAAATTAAACTTTTGAAAGTCTATGGACCAAAATGGAACAAAGGTGAAAGTCTAGGGGAACAAACCAACCACTTAGTCCACTTAGTAAGAAAGTTGCTTGACAGAACTTATCTGCTCCATAAGCCTCTCGTGTATGACTTCACTTTCATTTAGCCCTTATAATTCATATCTAGGAACTCTGGTAGTAGATTTTTGGTTAAATACCACTTTGGTCCCTCAACTTTTATGTTTGTTCCATTTTGGTCCATAGACTTTCAAATGTCCAAGTTTAGTCCCTTAACTTTGAGATTTGTTCAAATTTAGTCCCTCAACTTTCAAGTGTTCACTTTTAATCCCTTAACTACCAATTAAGTTTAAAAATAGTCCTTACACTCTAAAAAATGGTCTCTTCTCTAACAATCTCTTTCTTTCTAATTCATTTGAGTTCCATACATCTCTATTTGTCTCAGCTATAAAAAATAAAAAGCAACATTTAAAAATGAGAGAGCTTCTAGGTAGACAACCAAATAAATAGAAACCCATAAACCGAAAGCTTCAAAATACCTAGGAAGAACGTTTGAGGAATTGGGGAAATTTGGACTCAAAGGTGAAATTGAGAGGCGGAGAAGGGTCAAAAGCTCATTAATGGCATAACTAAGAAGTTTGAATTAACAAATTTAAAAACGATCAAGGAATTGAATTATCCTTCTATCGTAAGGATAACCCACTGTTCTTATCATTCTCACCCAATTTTAAAAAAAAAACTCAATTTGAATACTATCTATTTTCAAATCCATACCCAAAAATTAATGATTTTGTCCATAAATCCCTATTTTATAAATGCTACTTTTTTTTTCATTTTAATGGCAGAAACAGATATGAGAGAAGTGTGAGAGAGATGGAGGGGGAGAAATAAATTGGTGTATAAGAGAATATTTTCAGTGTATAAGGACCATTTTTGAACTTAATGGACAGTTAAGAGATTAAAAGTGGACATTTAGAAGTTGAGAGACTAAATTTGAACAAATCTGCAAGTTGAGGACCAAATTTGAACATTTCAAAGTCTAGGGACCAAAATAGAAGAAACGTGAAAGCTGAGAGACTACAATGATATTTTAACCTAGTTTTTTTTAATATTTGTGTCCAAGCTAACATATGCACACTTTGACCATTCGCACGGTGTCCCATCCAACCCCACAACATTTGGTTCTCAAGGAGATTAATTCCTAAATAGGCAGCCACCGAACCTGCAACCTCTTAAATCCTAAAAACCTTCTATAACCACTAGGATAAACAGATTTCACTGGTACCACTAGCTTTTTGTCTAACTAGAGCAAACCAATTTCCATTGAAAGAAGCACGCAAAACAGCATGGTTGATGAAGCATCATATCAGAGACTACCACACAGAGATTATTATCAGCCCGGGGTGTTTGGATTTGGAGGAGAGGAAGAGGAAGAGGGAGAGGAAGAATTAAACTCCCAATTTGTTTTTAGTACATCACAACCTCTCTCACTCGTCTTCGCAACTTCTTTCCAACATCACATCAAACCTCAAATCAAATTTTATATCAAATTTATCTAAAATAAACATCATCTCTCCTAAACATAAATCGCAAAAAAAGTTTTTTCAACCTCTCCTCTCTTAAACATCAATCCCCAAACAAATACTTCATATCCTCAAATCACTCAATTTCCTCCCTCTTCCCCTCCTCTTCCTCTCTTCTCATCAACCACAATATCCAAACATCCCTCAAGGACCATTTAGGAAACAATATAAAAGAACAATGTAACTCCAAAGCTACCCCAATTCTATATCCATAGTTTCTAAAGTCCTCAAAAGATTAAATAGACAAGGAATGCAGAAAGGAATATCAGAAAACAAACCGCACCAAAACTCTGCCATTTCACTCGTCGGTATCTGTTTCGACAAGGACTCGTAAAATATCCGAAGCGGCTCTCTCTGTTCACAAACATGCAAAAATAGAGCAACAATGGTGAGTAGTTCATCAACCACATAAACTAAAAACAAATTCTTAAAGGAGGAAAAGTACAAGCCTCTTCAGGTGGATCATATTTCTGACCAGCCAAATTGAACACTTTCTTTTCTCTTACTCTAGCAGTAGTAGTAGTTTTTGTTGTTGTCTTTGAAGAAAGTGTAACTGTTTTCGACTTCACCTTTCAAAAACGTAAACAAACAAAACCAATCAAACCCTAAACCCAAATCCAAAATCAACACAACTGATTCTAGAAATTATCAAATCCAAAATTCAATAACCCCAACAGAGAGATCAAATATGTTTAAAAACATAGAAACAATCAGACAAACAACAACAAAAAGAACAGTTAAAACACAAAACCCCCAATTCGTGGCTGCTGAATCTGAATCAAACAACAAATCTCAAATTCGCGAAATGGGTACCTCCGATTTGGTGAAAACAGAGGCGGATTTGTGTTTGGAAGAGGGAATCGAGTTCTTGATGGAGCTCTCGATCATCTTCTTCTTGTTGTCGGATGAATCAAGCTTTAACCTGGAGCCACCATCTTGATAACCTGATTTGATCTTCGAAACAGTGGGTTTCGTGTCTGAAACCATAATGGGTTTACGTTTTTGCTTATAATTTTTAGATTAATATATCAGAAGAATCAATGTTCTTCCTCTCGTCTTCTTCGTTCTCTTTTCTTTTCTTTTTTTTTTTTTCTCTTTTCAAGCTGAAGATATATGAATTCGAACTGTTTGAGAATATAATAATATAAAAAAAAAAGTTGGGAAAATGGATCGAAATTTCATCCATTAACAGCAATTTAGAGATGATTTAACAGTTGAAAAGCAAAAATCACTGATAGTTTTAGCCTGGTTAGAGATGTGAAAATGGTAACTTTCCGTTACGACGTGTAACTAGCTTTCTTTTTTGCAGAATTTGAGAGCTTTGTCTGAAAGGAAAACGGAAACCTGACATCGCTAACTTTCACGTTGCCGGTAACTGACACGTGGCAATTTAGAAGTATTAGGGGATGTTTTGATTTGATAGTATTTAAAAGTAATGATTACATTTTAAAAACTTGTTTGTACCTATTTTTTTAAAATATTTAAAATTAATATTCCGAATAAGATTTGTTTTGAGTATTTAAAAGTAATGATTAATAATGATTGTGGACAAAATTCTTGTTTGAATATAGGTTTTAAGAGTATTTGATATTCGTATTTATAATTAAAATTTATTTTGAGTATTTAGAAGTAATGATTCCCGTTAAAACCTCATTTGGATGTAATTTTTAAAATTATTTAAAATTAATATTTATAATGAGTATTGTTGTAACATCAAATAAAGCCCGGAAGTCCCGGAAGAAGCCGGAACCCGAACAAAGGACAAGAGTACCAAGGCCGACCCCCGGGGGCCGGCCAACACCATTGCCGACCTTTGCCAACCCCCCGGGGTCGCCTAAATGGAGGCCACAACCCCCGGGGTCAGCCAAGTCCATTTCCGACCCCCGTGGTCGGCCAAACAAGTCCAGAACCAAAACCGTTACACCTCTAAAGGGTAACGGCCAAGAGTTATGCCGGTATTCATACCCGGCTTAATGGGGGACGTTTCTAAACGGCCGACCGTTACATCGCCATAAGTGAGCCACAGCGATTACAAGACCGGCTGCTATAAGAGTCAGTTCATTTCTCCCTTTCAAGAAGCGATTCCTAAGCTAAGTACCTTAAGTCATTTCTTAGTATTCCTACTTATTCCCTTAATTCCGTTTTTGACTTAGGCATCGGAGGTCTTGTGGCTCACACCACACCGGTGTGCCCTAAATCTATCTTTTTTGCAGGCCATTTCGTCCTCAGCTAAACAAATAGTACTGTGGATAAACCGTTGACCATTTTTCGACATCAACAAGTATTATTATGAGTATTTAAAAAGTAATTATTGCAATCAAAACATGATTTGATGTAGTTTTTTTAACAGTATTTGGTAAATATTAATTTGATATATTAGTCCAAATACTCATACCAAACATCTCCTCACATTTTTCTCTGTTTTGACATTCTTTAAACAAAGATGTGCATTTATATCTATTCCCTACTTTTGTGAGCCAAATATACTTGGGGTATGTTTGATTTTGGTAGAATATGAGTGTTTAAACACTTCTTCAAAAATTTGTTATTTTTATTTAAAAGTAACTAAATATTCTTGATCACTTATCGAACTTTTTACTAAATTACTCATCAAATTGTATATCAAATATATTATTCAATCACTACTAATCCTACTTTTAATATGTAATTATTTGCGCAACAACTATTAACATCAATTTTCGAACAAGTATGTAACAAAGTCATTTCGTTTATTTCTACTCTTATCTTTTCTACCAAAAATAAACACACGTGATGATTAAAAAAACAAAACAAAATTTTGTGGAAGTTTGTGATAGTGTATTTTAATTAAAGTATTTTTATAGGAATGTTTGGTACGTACCAGAAATTTGAGGATTTTATTGATCAAAGATTATTGTCGGATAGACTAAATGTGGCGCTAAATAAACACGATACTAATTGAAGATTGTCTCTAACCCTAATTGAACATTATTTATAGTATTAATTGAAAGTTATATGTACGTTACTAGGTCTTTACATCTTTTTACTAGGTGTTCCCAATTTTTTGTTCTATAAGGCTTATTTCTAAATAATTTGTATTCATAATTATTTTTTTTTTATACATGAAAAAAATTAATAAAGAAAGGAAATTGTTGTAAGTAATTTTAATTATACATTCTTTAAAAATAATTAATACTTATGAAATTTTACCCCTTTCCTCAGCAATTGGTTGAAGCATCAACAAACTGACTGTATACTATTAGTTGAACTAGCGATCAAAGTCTACTAGTCAACTACTAATTGAAGACTATTAATTGAATTATTTATTAAAGGTTATCAGCTGAATTGATTGAAGATTAACGTTAAATTGATTAAAGTATGGACATTTTGGTCATTTTACATAGACAGATCCAATTTTTTTGCTATGTGTGAAGTATTTTAAGAATGTTTGTGTACATGAAATTTTTTTAGGAGTGCTTGTTTCGTGTTATTAACGGGCTATCAAAAATGATTTTTTACTAACTACTCTTCCTCAATTTCAAAATTTTAGTACTCTCAAAACATGTTTCTGATTGTCTTAGGCTATATGGTTGATAGACACATTGATAGCAATTTCTTCACATGTAAAAAACACACAAGGTAGTTTGAAATATGAATCTTCAAACACTATTAATCCATTGTCAAAACTCTTGGGACCCCCTCCCCCAATTGTACTATATTATTCTTCGATACTAGCAAAATGACATTGAAAGAAGGTTTTCCTTAATGATTTTATTTCGACTATGTTCCCTAACTTTCAAATCTTAGGCATAAGCTTCCTAAATGAATCATGATGGAAAACTGAGACGATGGCCGTACACCCAACCAGTTGAGACCACTTGCTTGTTCTTGCAACCTTCTCATGGTTCCGCCACTTGGTCTCAGGGTCCCTTCGTATTTCCACCGTCTTTTCTTACTTCTCTTTTCATTAGCTTTGTTTGATTTTCGGAACTTTTCTCATGCGTGGGTTGTTTTATTTGGATTTTGTAGGCGATACCGAAGTCCTTGCTGCAGTTTATGGACCTAAATCTGGAACAAAGAAGAATGAAAATCCCGAGAAGGCTTCAATTGAGGTTTTATGGAAACCTAAAACAGGGCAGATTGGTAAGCTTCTTTGTTTTATCCATTACTGGTTCATACAAAGTTCTTTTTGTTATGATGTGAGTGATTAATGAATAATATATGTATTGGGAAAAATACGTTTTTGGTTCTTAGGTTTGTGGTTGGTGTAGTTTTCTATGTGATACCCTTGACTTTTGATAAATGTTCAATTTTAGTTAATGACATTTCAATAATGCTCGATCTTAGTCCATGAAATAAAAAAATCGTTGGTTACTTGACTTAATGTTAACTAGGATGATGACTAAACTAATTTTAATTTTCAATATATGGATGAAGTGGTTATTTTGATTGATATTGACGTGGATTAAATTTTTAAAAGAAAATAAGCATCAAAGTCCCAAAAGACATACAAGGACTAAAATTTAGCATTATTGACGGATCAAAAGTAAAAGTATTTGATTTTGAAATATAGGGACCAAATAGAAACTACACTCCAAATCTACTGACTAAAAATGAAACTTTCCCATCAAACTATTTGCTGTTCAGTAGGTTTCTTACCAGTTAATGACATTGGCAATGTGGCTCTCTTTGATAATAGTTTACTATTTTGTACTTTATTTTGTATTTGAAGTAGGTATGGTATTCTTTGAATCTTCTTATTGCATTTTCTTTTTTTACATTCTCGGTGTATTAGGAAAACTGGAAAGGGAGTGTGAGATGATATCGAAGAGGAATTGCAGAGTATTTGCATATTAACTATTAATCCCAATACCACCACATCTGTTGTTGTTCAGGTTAGTCAAAATTTTATCCTTTTTGACTCAAAATTCCTGTGATATACTTCCTGTTGATTCAAAATTTTCTTTGTTTCCGTCCTGTTATCAATACCTGTTACATGCTGAAAATGTCACATTACATGTTTCATGCCGATCTTTTAATTTTTATTAATGTACATCCAATTAATATGTAAGAATGTTGTTGAAGGTAAGCAACCTCTGGATGTAAACCTGCATAAAAGATGCACAACCTTGAAACTTAATATTTAAGTTATAGGTATTGGGTTTGTATAGTTGTCCCCTAGGGGCGGCGCTGTGATTGAGCGCCTGGACGTTGAGAGTTTGCTCCCCTTGTGATCCCAGGTTTGAGGTCACTATGGCCCATGAGGATTGATTTCCCAAGCAACCTCAAATTTTTCCTTCGTCTCCTATATTGTCTCTCTGTGCCTAGCCTAAGGTAGGGCGTGGTTGCCCTCCTTGGTCATAAAAGAAATCATGTTTGTATCGTTCTAAAAAGACTCTTTCTTTCCTCAAAGGGTGACGCGGTGGTCGAAGGCTTAGACTTTGAAGGTGTGCTCTACTCAAGGTCCCAAGTTTGAGACTCACTTGTGACATTAATTTGTTGACACTTCCCATGTCTCCATTCCTTTAATGTCTTCTGGTGCCTGACTTAGGATGTGTGTGGTTACCCTAGATATATTGAAGCGAAGCTTTGATTTCTCAGTTAAAAAAAAAACTCTTTCTCTACCTCCCCCTATCTGCTCTTCTCTCCCTCTACACATTCATATCTCTCAATAATGTTATTAGTCTTCCCTTTATTCCATTCTTCCTACGGTCCCAACTGACCCATTTGTTAAGAAGTTTTTGCTCAACTACTCTTGGACATATTTACATAGCCAGCACATGCTAATTGGAGAAGTCTTTTGTAATTGTCGATTGGGGCATCATATTTCACCCATTAATGAAATAGTATCTTATCCGTAAAAGACAGTAGTTACATAGCCAGCACATGTTATATTATTAAATTTTTATGCTAAATTTTACATTGATGGAAATTTGTTTAATACTGGTTGATTCCCATAGCATGAAAAATGTTTTGGAGTATCAGCTTTGAAATATATTATATTTAAGGCATTCATATCACTAATGTAGCTACTAATCTCTTGTCTCTAACATGTTGATCTTTGACCCCATAATTGCAGGTTATTCATGATGATGGAGTCGTATCCCTTGTGATTTAATACTTAGTTTTCAGATTACTATAGATAATGTTAGGACACAATTCATGTTATCTTGAGTTACTAACAGTAGATTCTTCTTGAAAGTTGAATTGGGTGCATTTACATTGTCGGTGCTCTAACCAACTATGCTATATAAGAGCTGATCACATTATTAACCTACACAGGCATTATTTTTTTCTTTATTTGCGCCAATACCTTGCTTGAAATATTTCTTGAATGGTTTAGAAAAGAAATACCTTCATGAAGAATCTCTTTGACAGAGCTCTCAAATAGCTTCTTCGCTGTGCAATTAATGCATTGTGTGCTGCCTTAGTAGATGCTGGAATTCCTGTAAAGCATCTTGCTGGTAATCTATTTTTCCAGTCTTATTATTCATGTCTTCGCACGATAAGTGGATGATTGGCACCGACTTCACTTTGCTGTATATTGCAGTTGCAATTTCCTGTTGTTTGTCTAAGAGTGGTTATTCTATTTTGGATCCAACCAAGCTAGAGGAGCAGGTCGGTTGATCTACGTTTATTGAATTTTTGATACTTCCTCTGCCCATGCTCTCCAACTTCACTGCTACTTTTGTATGCATGATAAGATGTATAGATATTGATCATATGGTCAATTGGCTATGCCAGGGAGTGGCTAAGCTAAGAAGTTACAGATTATCCAATTTATAAAAAATGGGGAAAATTAAAAGTTGGATTTTGTTATCAAAAGTGAACTTTGCAGAAAATGAAGGCATTGGTACATTTGGTCTTTCCGAACACCCCTGTTTTGTTAATTTCTGAAGGATCTACACAAGTTTCAGACGAGCCTTTGGAGCATGGTTAATAACATCTGTAACTCAAGGTGCTATTCCAGGTATGCTGAACATGAATCCAAGCTATTTTCCAGTAGTCACAAGTATAATTGTAAACTAGCAGCCAATTGTAATTTAGGATGTCATGTCAGTGTCTCAATATAATGAGTATTCACTTTTATATTGCCTAAGTGGTTGCATGCAGTCGTACTAATATATCGAGAACTAAATGCATCTTATGCTGGAGTCACCAACACATTTTGGATATATTTGACTCACTCTTATGCACTCAGGCAGTCTCCACATGCCTATTGTCACACACGACAAGTTTCAAAAACAATTCTCATATTCATGATCTTCAATCTCTTGACGTTACGACACGTTTATTAGATGGACACATTTTTTTTTTAATCATAAATGGTTACTCACGACACACTTTTCTAGGCGCGTCTCAGGCTCAGAAAAGGCTCAGGTTCAATGTTGGCACCTCGCCTTGCAAAAGTGAGGCACGTATAGAAAAGCTCGTGAAAGGCGTGCACGTTTCATGAAGTCCTCAGGCTTGCACGTTGAGGGCTTTTTTTATTTGTTTGAAATCCTAAGTAAAATAGTAATGATTTACTTGTTTTTCTCTGTTTGTTTTTTAAATTTCAAATTCAATCAATAATTACTTCAAAGTTTTATTTAAAAAAGAAACGATTAAAACTTAATTCACTTCTCCGTTCTCTAGTTATTGCCGATGAAGGAGTGGATTGGGATGATTATGTATTTAGCGACCATATCTTTAGGACTTCAAATTTTTATTTGGGATTAACATTTCAATATTTCATGCTTTTTAAAGGTTGACTTTGTTAAAAATTATACATTGAAAAATATTAATATTATATGTTTTGTCTATATATAAACCTGTATATATTTTTTTGTTTTTCCTACTCATGATGCGCCTTGGAAAAAATAGTCTGCTCCTTTTGCGCATTGCGCCATAGGCCCCAAATTGTTGTGGCGCTTTTGTGCGCTGTACTTTCTTTCTAATGCCAATGTTTGAAAATGTATTTGGATCTGATTATAGCATAAAAAGTGTTTGAAAATGTATTTGGATCTTATTATAGCATAAAATGTCAAAACTGGTGCAGTTAGTCTCCTCTTAGATTGCATATAAAGCCGAAAATTTGTCTCTTAGTTAGAAAAGTAAGAGTGGGATCTAAGTTTTTTGTTGTTGTTGTTTAATGTTTAAGTGGACGATTATATTCATTGTCTGGAACGAGGGCGCGCTGCAACTGCAAAAATGTCTGATTTTTTGAGGAGAAGCTTGCAGCCCCAACTCCCTATGGATTCCTCAAAAGCTGGTTGATCGAATGAAAGTCCTTAACTATGCATTGTGCTCTACGACTTAATCTGGTTCCATCGTGAAGGTATTATGGATAACCACCCTGGAGTAGCCTTGTGGTCAAAAAGGACCTTGCGGGTGCATAAGGTGATGGGTTCAATTCATGGTGGCCACGTACCCAGGAATTAGGGCGGTTAATCGAGGTGTGCGCAAGCTAGCCAGGACAGTCATGGATATTAAAAAAAAAAAAATGAAGGTATTATGGATTTTATGATTTTAATTTTTCCATAACACCGAATCCATGCTAGTTGGGTTTTTCATGGCTTTTTATCTCAGTGCTGTTACAGGTTAATTTTACTGGTGATAAAAGCTTTTCAAAGTGGAAATAATAGAATCATGACTTTACCTTTTTTGTTTGGGTGTGCGATGTTATGAACAGTCTAAATTTAAAATGATGTTGTCCTCCAAAAGAGACGAAATTCATATAGGAGAGACTCTCGCTAGAAAAGGAAAGGCTCAAGATTGATTTGGGAATCTTGCTGTAGCCCCATCATTACTTAGATGAGAGGTGATAGAAAAGACTCGAAATTGACATAGGAATCTTTGTAGGAGCCATCTGGGTACAATAATGAAAGGGAGGTTTACATTCATGGTATGCATTTCTATTTTCAGGAAAAAGGCTTGTTGATCAGGACGGACCTCGAGGTTCTCTTATTGTGATCAAGGGTAGTGGCCTTGTTGTCAAGGAGAGTCTTGAAGTTGTTAGAGGTGATGAGTTCAATCTATGATGGCTACCTATCTTGAAGTTAAGTTTCTATGAAGATGTATGGATGTGAAATTATAGAGTGAATGAGTTATTTTAAATAATTAGAAATCTGAGTTTTAGTAATAGATCGTTTGAATGTGGTTATTTGTAGGAGAGTTGCAGTTAATAGCTCATTTGGATGATGATTTTTATAGAGTGATGGTAGACAAAAACTTGTTTGGATGTGGTTAGAAATGAATGGTTATTTTGAGTGATTACAATAGTTCTTTTTGATGTGTTGTAAAAACTCATTTTTAATAGCTTGTTAATGCTACAGGCTTTCTTGACATTCAAATGTTGTAGAGTCTGACGAAATGTCGTGTGAGAATAGTGCGGTGCGCGTATGCTGATCCGAATAGTTATGAATATCGAAAAAAAATGTGATCACTCAGGAGTAAGTACCTCCCAATGGTAGGATCAAATTGGGATTTTTTTTGGTAGCCAATAGAAAGCACAAGATACACATTTATTAGACTTCCACCTCAACTAGAAGGCCAGAGATTCTATCTCCAAACCCAACAAAAAAGATAAACCAACTAGACTTTTTACCTTTCCAATGTTTCATCAAGAAAGAAAAAAAATTAGGTGACACTTATATTAAAACCCCAAACTTCATCAACACAAACTGAACAAAGCCAAAGCATAGGACCTGGAAACATTCCCATTGACACATCATATAAAAAAAATCTAATAGGCATCATCTTCCCTAGGCAGGGGGGCATGAGATCTCTGAATGAAGAAGTTTTCATAGATGAATCCAGCAAGCCCACCACCAATAAGAGGTCCGACCCAGTAAACCCAATGATCAGTCCAATCTCCAGCCACCAAAGCTGGACCAAACGATCTAGCCGGGTTCATTGAAGCTCCAGAAAAAGACCCACCAGCCAGGATGTTGGCTCCCACCACGAAGCCAGTCAACATTGGACCTAACCCATCGAGAGCTCCCCTCTTTGGGTCAACCATTGTTCCATAGACAGTGAACAGCAAGGAGAAAGTGAGAATAATCTCCCATATCACCCCCTGAAGGTACCCAACTCCACTTGCTAATGTATGAACTGGAGTAGGCTGCAAACAGAAACACACATTGAAACATAAATATGAGATCTCTTGTTAATGTGTTCTTAGTTCTTAGATCAAAGGGTGAGGAAGATGAGAATCACCAAGCCTCCAGTGAGGTACGATAACAGAAAACTAGCAGCAGATGCTGCTAGCAATTGAATGATCCAATATAGAGCGGATCGGACGACTGTGATGTGGCCGCCGAAGAGTAGTCCGAGAGTGACGGCGGGGTTCAGGTGGCCTCCGGAAATGTGGCCGGCAGAGATCATCACAGCCACTACCAATGCATGTGCGACTGCAACGGCAAACAATCCTACTAGTGTGTTTGCCAGCAGTGTATCTATCACACACAAATCTCAGTTTGAGTATAGTTCTAACTGTATGAAGAACGAGAAATACTGGAGCAGAGTACTTACTGGAAGCTATGGCTGATCCGACACCAGCAAAGACGAAGAGGAAGGTGACGATAAACTCGACGGCGAGGGCTCGGATGCAGTCGGGCTGGGTCGCCTCGCTGGCACACCCCAGTGCTATTTTGGCCATTTGTATGCCGGCGAGTTCAAAGAATGAACAAGAAGAGGTTTGAATAATGGTTGATTGGTTGGCATTTCTGAATAAAAGGAGTGTGATTTTATAAGCATCTCATCACATAACGTTGAATGTTAAGATGGCATGTTATGGCACGTAAGCAAATTAAATTTGTGCCCGTGGACTTGGAGAGTATTTACGGGGTTTGCCATCCAACTATTGGAATAAAATAAAAGGGTTTGCCATCAATGATTCAATATTGTGCAAGTAGCATGTAGACATTTTTTTTAATATAAGGTACAAAATATTTTCATTTCAAGACTACCAATCTCTAAAGTGCTTGGATGTGTAGTTATGGAATGATATTGTTAATTACGAAATTTTTTGAATTAGAAATCTAGAAATAGGTTTGAATTTTACGATAAATTTCAAGTTTACTCGTTTTTTAGAACAAATAATGACGTGTTTGGCAGGAGTATTAAGTTAATCCAGCTTAACTTAATACCCTTAATACTTGTTTGGTGAAAGGATTTATGAAACTCGGGTTAGTACTATTCATAACACCATATGAACAGTAATGTACTGTTAAAAATCGTGTTTTATCCCTCCTTCATTTCGATTTTGTCCTTCAGCCTTCGTCCTCCTTTCTCCCTCGTTCTCTCTGATTTTGGTCGATTTCTTCAATTTCTTTGGTTCCATTTCTTCGATCTCTTCAGTTAGATTTGTTTTGATTCTCTCTTGAACAATTTCTTGGTTCGATTTATTGGGATTTAGTTAGATTTAGAGGGATTTAGTTAGATTTCGTGGGATTTCTTCAATTTATACATGAAGATGGTTATGTGGAGCTTTTTTTTGTGGGATTTCGTTTGATTTCTTCGTTCGATTTCATGGGATTTAAAAAAAAAAAAAAATTGTGTTTTCGGGTGTTTTTTGTGGGAGGGGTTTTTTTGTTTTGTTTATTTATTTATTTATTTATTTTCTTATCTATTTTTATTTATTTTCAATTTTTCTTTACTTAAATTAAAATTTAAAATTTCTTCCTAAATAAATATTTCAAATAATTTTTTTTAATATAAATTTAAATTCTAAATCTAACATCATTAAAAAAAAAAAAAAAACTTAACTTCTTATTGATTTAGGTGGATTTTTTTTTTCTAAAATAATATAAACTTGTTTGAATTAATTGGTAAACTCCAATTATAAAATAATAGGAAGTAAATTATGAAGTTCCAATAAAGTTAGGGTTTAGTATTTATGATTTTAAAATATAGATTTTAGTCTCTATAATTTGAAAAAAATTAAAATTTAATCAATATATTTAAAGAAGCATATAATTTTGTCTCTATGATTTGAAAAAAATAAAATTTAGTTTGTATACTTTGATAAAATCTAAAAAAAAAAATCATCTTATTCCTAGATTTTAGGCAAATTAAATAAGTAGTTGTAACTTCTCTATAAATATGCTATTTTTGCTATCAATTATTTGTCTCATACTCTCATCCATAACTTTTATATATTTTATTCACCAATAATTATGAATATATAAATTATTTTTTTTTGAATTTATCACATTTTTTATATTAAATTCTGATTTTTCAAACCAAAACAAAATTGTTGATTTTTCAAAATCATGGAGACGAAAGTCTATATTTTTAAATCAGTAATGTATATATAATATTTTTTTCATTCTCTCATTTATTTGATTTCATACTTTAGAAATATATCTTTTAATTTAAAATTTTATTTTTAATATTAAATTAACTGTTATTTTATAACTAATTTCGTATTTTAAAAAATCAATGAATTTAGTTAACCACATGAATTTAAAATTATAAATGGAAAATTCAGCACAGCTTAACTTAATCCCTGCAACAAACAAAATTCAACATAACTTAATCCTTGCATTAAACACAGATTAACTTAATTTAACTTAACACCCAGTTAACTTAACACCGACCAACTTAACTATAATCTCCCCACTAAATACGCCCTAAGTATTATGTCTAGTTCTTAAACTTTAAAAACATGTCTAATAAATTTTTTGAACTTTCATTAACATGTTTAATAGGGTCTTAAGGTTTCACTCAATTATTTATTATTTTTAGATAGTTTTGAATTTATTAGATACAAAATGAACATTCTAGATCCTATTATAGACATAAAATGTTCTTATATAAATAATAGGTGAATTAATTTTTAATAATCTCAAATATGTTATAAAAACAAATTTTTTTCGAGTACCATGTTGTAAAACAAGTTAAATACATAATAACTAAGTTTCATGCTTCAAATAAAGCATTAAAAAAAAAAATCATTATTCTATTGAAACTAGATATATAAAATTTTAAAGATTAAATTTAAATTGAACCTAAATTTTAATTTTTTTAATTAAGAAATACTTAAGTACACCAGACATGAATATATTCGAGTTTTACTATAATTATGTATCTGTCAATATTTTGTGAAAAATTTACACACATAATTTTTATATATATATTATGTTTACGTTCATAATATTTAAATGAATTTTTATTTTATAATTAGAAAATTAATACGCGGAGGATAGTTGACCAAATAAATAGAAAAAATAAAATGTGTAAACAAAGGTTAAGATGAGTAAAATTGATTAATAATTAAACGTATTAACAAAAATATAATTCAATTATGATTTTTTTTTTTTTACTCTTAAAAAGATTTTTTTTATTAAATTACAACAAATGGAGGTACGAAGATTCGAACCTATGACCTTGTGATCCCTATTTTAGCCAAAAAAAAATAATAATAAAATAAAGAGGCAAAACTTGATTAAAAATATTATTTTGGATTGCAATCCTTAGTCGAAATTAATAAATAAATAAAGCGCACATGATGTTGGACACTAGCTACGACAATAACCACATTCTACCTGTCCAATTGTATACTGTGTTCTATTTTGTTGAAAAAAAATTAATTAAAGAATGATCAGTTCATTTCAATTGTATATAGTATTATTCATCTCCGTCTGTCCGTCCCTTAAAAACAGCGTATGTCGAAAGATCATGAGATCACGGGTTTGAATCCTCCTATTCTCAAGTATTATAATCTTAAAAAAAAAACAGTCTTGGTATGGCTAGTCAACCAAGTTTAGCTGAGTTGTTATTATTACTATTATTATTTAAATTAATTTGCACCGAATCTTTGACATTTTTTGTAGGTTCAAATTGACATTTTTATTTAAATTCATATGTACTGGGATTTGTTGATTTTTGACAAAATATTAGAAGAGAATTATCTCACATCCGAAAAATACAAAGACGTGGTGTGCTCTATGCACTATAAAAAAGTATGAAATCTTAGATTCAAGATATCCTAGTTAGAATACTAACTTCAGTTAATTTTTTTTTTAATATATTCTCTTATGAGAGAGTGGGGCAAAAGTGTTAGTATAAGTTTTGAAGTGAGAGTTTATGTAATTGGGGCGTTGGAGAGAAAATTATGAGTGTTTGTAACAATTTTTCAGTGAAAACTCTTTGAATTTTTTTCTTAGTTTTGAAATATTTTCATGTAAATTTTTATACTTTATTTTATTATTTTTCCTTTTAATTTCTCAATTATCTTTCACTCATTTAATGTGGTTTTTCCTAATAAAACTGAGTTCAAATAAATGGAAGAATAATATTTGGTTGATTGTTTAAGTTTTAGGTAAAGTTTTTATTTGAGATTTATATTTCAAAATTAAACAATTTTATTTTTGACATTTGTTTTTTCAAAAATTTTTGGACATTTTAATAATTAAACTCAATTTTGGTTCTTATGGGACAGTTTGTTTTGATGGTTTTTAATGGGAGAGTTTGTTTTGAGCGGCTGCATTGAATATTTTTGTGTAGAGAAACAATTCTCTTAAATCATTTGTAATTGATCCTTCCAAAAAAACGCAAAAGCTTATCCACAAATGTTTCTTCTTTTATTCATTTTGGCAAGGTGTAGTAAACCCACCTCATACCACACTGTTGGGTGGCCGCTCGCCTGAATGTCACGTCTTTTTAGTAACATGCAGTAACAACAATAAGATGTACACTCGAAAGTGCTTCGTTTGAAAGGATAAGGCTTCCCTTCTAACTCATAGCATGAGGCTTTGCACATAATAGATACTTGGGGTAAGAAAGAAGGAAACTTTTGTGAAGTAGCATTCTTTTATCCTCTCCTAAATCTTCTAACACACCTCTAGAAGCTTTATAGTTGGTTCTATATAAGAGAACTCTTTCAATATAGAAGTTTCGTGCTACAAATTTTGCTTTCTTTACTTCTCCTCTATCATATAAACTTGGTAAAGCAATGATTTAGCCTGTTTCTCCTCTAATTTACGCAATAAAGGAAACTATGACAATAAATTGTCTACCTGAGATTATCCCTTAATCCGTAGTTCTTAACACAAGGTTAGAGGCAAATCCTTTGTATATGGAATTTCGTAAAAGGGAAGAGAACAACTCACCGAAAGAGATTGATAGTAGGAATGAAGGAGGCGGGAAACCACCCGCTTTGTTTCCACTTTCCTTTCTTTTAGTGTTTATAGAGTTGTTAAGTGTTGAATTTGGCACCACGTGGCGCAACGACCATTTTAGTTTTTAAAATTATGTTTTGCAATTTTTCGCAATCTTTTTTAATTATTTTATCATCTATATTTCGTAAATCATAATTATAAGTAATTGTTATATATATTCAAGTTTTAGATAATATTTATAATTGTATACAAATTTCAATATATATATATATATATATTATTCATTTAATTAAAATTAATTAAAAATAAATTTTCTTAATATAATTTATGCCCTCCTTTTTCTCCCCCACTTGATAAATTTCCACTAACTATTCACCGTCGTCTGTCTAGAACCTTCCTCACTACCGTCATCGGTCAATTCCCTCAATCCCGCCACGTCGCCTGGCGACGTCTCACCTTCAAAGTCATTGCCCGTCTAATCATTGATGATCTCATTGCCTCAGTCGTCGATATATGCATATCCATGTTGTTGTAGTTTGTTAGTGGCCGAAGTTGCAAAGTAGTTGACAATGAAGACAAAGAAGATTGAGGCAACGATGTTGTCCAGACACTACAAGAAAAACCCCCAAAGGCGACGAGGGCAAAGGCGACGGAAAAGCTTCCTCCGTCGCCGTTGATGTAAATCAAGATTTTTGAATTGGGCAAAGACGAACGCTTTTTTCGCCTTTGCCCAATCATTTCCCTCAAAACCAATTTTGGGCGGAAAATTTTTGGGCTTCGGCGATTTCATCGCTTTCTTCGTCGCCTTTGCCCAATCATTTCTCCCAAAACCAATTTTGGGCGGAAAATTTTTGGGCTTCGGCGATTTCATCGCTTTTTTCGTCGTCTTTGCCCTTACATTATTTGTTTTTGGTGGGCAAAGGCGACGGAGCCTAATTCCGTCACCTTTGCCCCCGATTACATAATGCACACATCGCCCTTTCTTCTCCATTTCTCCGTTTCAATTAATCTTCCACTTTCTCCCAAATCCTCCAAAAAATCTCATCCTCTTCGCCGCCTCTTTCACCGGAAACCACCACCACTCTTCCAAAAG